>NW_010729248.1:1148810-1163620 GCF_000365185.1 Nelumbo nucifera
GCACCATCAATACAGACATTACTGTCAGTCTGAATGTGGTTCCCCCACTCTAACCATCCAATGTCCAAACTAGTAATCATATAATCAAGGCATGAGCCCTACGCACCATTGGATAAAGAGTACTGAGAYAAAYTGAAACAAAAACACACCTGTTCAGCACTGGATAACCGAGGAGTTTGCACCATCAACACCCTTCTTCGATTAGGGTTTCATTGCATCAGCACCGCCCTATGGCCCGAAACTGGTAGGGTTTCTCAGAAAAACGCCGCTAGAGACCACTAGGGTTTCAGCAGATACAGCCGCCAGAGAGGACTGAAAACAAGCTGCCACTAGGGTTTCTGTAAAGGTAGCCACGTCCAATCACTTTTAGAAAGGCTGAAGCTAGGATCGTAGGTCTCCTCCAACCCAGAAAGCCTGCTCTGATACCATGTGGTCGCTCGTGATGATTGACAGAGAGAGAGAGAGAGAGAGAGAAAGAGAGGTACGGATGAGAGGAGAAAAAATCAGTACTGGYTGCCKCCAGTTTTCTATTTATATTAATCTTTATAAAAGAGATGCAATTACAAGTATGCCCCTGGCGGCATATCCTAGGATAAGAACAATAAGAAAGAAAAAAAAAGGCTAGTYGTTGAAACTGTCCTACTAACAGCAGTTATAAAGAACAGTTAAACCTTACAACAGCAGTTAATGGCAAGGAGTATATTAGACAATTTTAACTTCTCTACTGCCTTGGTAAGTACATCAGTTGGTCTTCTGTTCTTACAAATAATATACTAACTATCACAAATTTTGTTAATTGTTAGAAGAATGACATACTCCCCGAAATAATTGTTCCCTGTTTACTCCTTGTCTAGCCAAGGCATCAGCTTTGCTGTTGGCTGATCTGTGTGTCCAGTGAACGGTTACATTAAAATCAGTAGCCACCTTTCTAACTTCCCTCGTAAGGTATCTATGTTTCCAAGTTTCTGTGGTGTTATTCTTGAACTAGCTCACTGCTACCTTTAAATCACCATCCACTATTATATTTTTTGTAGTTGAGGGATCTGCCCTGTCTTAAACCTTGTAATACAACCATTAATTCTTCTTTTGTAGAATAACCATGTCCATAGGTCTTGAGAATGCCAATAAAGCACCTTGATTAACCTAGATCCTTTATGTCATCAATGTCCTTTACTAGGTATTGCTTCAAGATCTGAATTTCCTTGAGATCTTCCCTTGCAATGGTTATGTCATCTATGCAAAGAATGAGAATTGTACTAGATGTGTCCATCCTCCTAACAAACAAGGTATGGTTAGTTTGATTTCTGGTGAATCACAATTGCTGAATTTTCAAACTAAACTTGTTAAATCATGCTTTTGGAGATTGCTTGAGACCATATATTGCATTATTTAGCTCTCAAGTTTTCCTTCCTATCCTGGAAGACTAAACCCAAGAAGAGTAACCACATATGCCTCCTTCAACTCACCATGTAAGAATGCTTTCTTGATATCTAGTTTATGAAGAGGCCATGATTTGTTCAGTATTAATGATAGAGCAAGCTTATTTGTGTTTATTTTTGCAACTGGTGTATTGAAGCTTTAAAGTTTTCTGGGTTGGGAGTAGGTTATTAAACTACTCCCAATCATAGCTTATAAAACTTTTTTTTTTTTGATCAATAACATCTTATAAAACTTTTTATTTTTAGGTATGTAGGCCTAGTCCTATAGGTGGAAGCCTATCCCTCCTGAGTTGGAGCTTTTTGCTGGGAAGTTTTCCTTGAAAGAATAAATACCTGTAACTTGCTCCAAAGAAAGAGACCTAAGTGGTGCTTATCCCCTCACTACTAGTGTGTCCTGTGCAAAGCCAATGGCGAGACTTGCTATCACTTATTAGTCTCTTGCCCTTTTTTTATATATATTTAGGAATAGTGTCTTCCTTTGTTTGGATGTAGGTGGACTCCCCACTGAATGTGCAAAGTTTATTTGCTTCAACAACTTTCATTTGACCAAAGAAACGGGGAAGGATAATGTGGAGATGCACCAGGGCTGCTATAAGTTGGACGAAATGGGAAGACAGAAAGTCCAGAATTTTCTTGGACAAGGAGAGATGTAGAGACCATCACCATTAGAGTGGCTCATTGGTTAAAATCCTTGGATATATTTGCTGACTTTTCAATTGATGACAGTTTCAGAAATTGGAAGTCACATATTCTCATCCCATTAACTCCTTGTTTCTCTCTTATTAATGAAATTTCATAATTATTGATATAAAAAGTCCATTTAAGTGGACAATAGGCCCTAAATCTGTACTCCTTTTAAAAGTAGGAATAAGGTTTAGATTCTGGATTTTTTTTGAACTAAAATACCCTTACTTTTGAATTTGGTTATTCTTTATTACGAGGGCAAAAACATAATTTTAAGTACTGATAAGTTGATTCTATTCCCTGTCATTAAGTCATAAATTAAGATATTAACTCCCATTTTTCCCTCTCATTAAATCGTATACTTGGAAGCATATTAAATAAATGAGCTTTGTGGACATTTTCTTGACTAAAACATCCCATACTTTTGAATTTGGTCCCTACTACTTCTCACTTTATTCAATTCCCTCGCACTAAGTCCTATATTTAAGGTGTTAATTCCCATTCTCTCTAATTATTTGAAGCATTTTGTTTCTTACAAATAAATTCTACTAATTAAATCTATATCCAATAATTTTTAACAATACAAAACCTATGCGTCTAAAACCAACATGAAAACAAAACCACTCTTCTGTTTGGGTGGTGGGTAATTAGTTCAACTAACTGTGTGAAATCAGTCAACCTATTGTGTCATAGTTAAATAATAAAAATTTAAATACAATTAAATTACAAAAAAAATATATGTTTTTTGTAAAAAAATTGGGCATAGCTCGAATATTATATATTTATCATATTAAAAAAAAATATGACAAATAAGAAACTATTTATTGATGATGGAAATGAAATACAAAATTTAAAACCAACCTAGAAACAAAACTATATTCCTATTCAAGTGGTGGATCGATACTTCAACCTTTTATGTCAAATAGGTCAATCTATCATGCCATAATTAAATAATAAAATTTAAAAAAATGGTAGAGACAAAAATTGTTAAAAAACATAGAAAATTTTTAGAAAATATTTGGGGTACATTTCTAATATTATGTATTCATCATATTAAACAAAAATAACTATGATAAATAAGAATTATTTTTATTAATGATGGAAATGAAATAAAAAAATTAAACCAACTCGAAAACAAAATGATTTTTCCATATAAGTTGTGGTTAATGGCTCAACTGTTTGGGTTAAATGGGTCAATCAACGATGTCATGATTATACAATAAAAATTTAAAAAATAGTTAGAAACGAAAAATTATAGAAAACATAAAAATTTGTTGAAAATTTTGTACATATTTCTAACATAATATAATTATATTATTAAACAAAAATAAATATGATAAATAAGAAGTATTTTAATTAACAATGGAAATGAAGTACAAAATTTAAATCCATTGGTACACCATGTTTTGATTACTTATCTTTGTTAATGTGTTGTGTTTTGATAAGGATACTGAAATTATTATTGTCATTTGAAATAATTATTGGGCCCAACACTTTAGGCCCTACCCACAATATTTATATATTGTATATATTTTATATACATATATAGTATGTTTTATTTTATTTTTGTGATATTTTATATGCATAAATATTATAAAATGACATAAGTTTATTATATATAATATTTATATTCATATACAATATAACATATACTCTATTACATGTATTATATGCATTATAATATAAAACATTATACATATTAATTTAAAGGTATAGGCCCAATGCCTGGCTTGGTCCTGTCCATTCTAGTCCGTGATCACCCCAAGATGCCACTTGAATTTTCACATACAACCTCTTGTTTTACCATTCTCTCCTCAACTATGAGTATTTTTTTGCGCCTCATTGTTGAACTCCTTCCACCTTGTCACTGGTGTACACGTAGTGGATCCTTTCTCTCCCATCACTTTAAGAGCATCAAGCACCAATTACACGCATAATTAAACAAACTTAAACTTTCAATACAATATTTTTTGTCTGTCAGCTACTACAACTGGCGAGCATTTATACCAAGGCCTGTTCTTTGGAAAATTTAGCATGTCTTGTCTCGTTCGGTGCCAAAAGCCCCAACTGGTTGCTATGTGTTGGCTAAAGGGTAAGGCTACGGTGGATGTCTACTTGAAGGACGGTGGATGATTGGAAGATCAAGCGAGGGTGTAAGGGGAAGGGCTAGAGTAGAGAGGAACACTGAAAGAGGTAGGAGGCTGGCTTGCTAGGGTTCTTGTAGCACTCTCATGGGGTGATCTCGTGTGGAGAGCTTCGAGTCTCCCTTATTTATAGAGAGAGGGGGGTGTAGCTATAAGAGGGAATAGGGAAGATGATAGGGGGGAACTTTCCTGCTTTGGAAATGTGGTTAAAATTCATTAGGTATAAAACAGGTAATCAGCTTAGGGTTTTGCCACGTGTCCATGAGAATCTCTTAGGATCTGGAATCCCTGTCTTTAGAGTTTAGAGTCCGCATGTAGCTACAGCCCTTTCTAGAAGCTCACTTGTGGTCATGTGGAATGATGTCTCTAAAGGAGGTGTCTAAGTATCTATGAATGGCATTGCAAATGACCCAATATCGCTGCTGCACCAGGTGTCGTTTTAGTGACCTTTTGCGATGTCTGGTTAGACAACAAAGCAGATGTGATAGTGCATGGACTCTATCGTAAGTGCGGTATTTGATATCTTTTGTGGTGGTATCACATGATTCATTACTCACATTGTAGTGTTCTGAACTTGTTGCTGTTATCACAGTGTCTCCATTTGCAGTCATATGCTCTAAGTGGCATCGCTGCTGATGGGAGGATAAGTGTGATGTTGCAAGTGTCATTGCAGGTTTTCTGAGTTTTAGGGGACGAGTGAGTCTGCRATTTCGGTTTCTGGTTGTGCAATCTCACTTGCTCTAGCGATGGACATAACTTTCATTGTGGGTTTTGCGGTGGTTATATGTATGTTAGTGTGGTTTTCATTGCAGGTTCTTTGATGGTTACTTATATGTACTTACACTATGTAAGTCCTTAGATCATTGCTAAAACCAATAACTGCCAGAAGCAAATCCTATTATAATAAGACTAATTTAAACATTCAATCAACTAAATTAGAAAGCTCCATTGTAGAGAGTCTAGGTGTTCTTAAGTCTACCAGAACTTGCTGAATGTTATGTCTGATTTGCACAATCTTTTTTTTAAAGATGTTGAATATATCTAGCTTTTCTGCCAAAAAAGTCTAGCTTTAATTCCATCAGTGTGAGTTTGTCTTAAACCACTAGTTCTAAGCCTGGATAAAGGAGGATTGCATCAGGTTGGCAGCTGGCATTAAAACCTTTGCCAAATTCTTTATGGTCATGGAGTCTGAGTTGTCTTTTTGTGCTCACGCTAGTTTTGCAAGACAGAATTCATGCAGCCAGCCCCATATAATTTGGATAAGGCTTAGATGATGATGATGGGGCCTTTCCTATCCCTTTTCTTTTTTCCTTTTTATGTGTTTATTTACAATAGATGGTATGAAGAAAAAGACATTTTTCATTTTGGGTTTCCCTTACATTAGAGTACTCAAACAATCTCAAGTGGGTCCATTTCAGGGTAGTAATAAAATATTGCAATGAGGTTCAATCATGTTTTATCTAAAATGAATTCATTTACAAATTTTTTTCTTAACAATCTGAAACGGATCCATTCGAGGTCCTGCTAGTGTGTATTAAAATGGGATAAAAATAATAAAATTATTCCATTTTATGTGGTGTCCAAATAAGATGGTTTAGGTAATGCTTTTAGGTTGCCGAAATCCATGTTTTGTGTTTAGTAATTATTTTTATTGGTTGCTCATTTCTGGACCTATGTAATTCTCCTCTTTGCTTCAGATGTTTCTGCTGAAAGCAGTGGTCTATCTTCCTCTGGTTTCCCTAAGATATTTAAGAAGAATGACACTATGCCTTATTTGGACAAAAGACTGGACTATGGACCAGAAACATCAGAGCTGGCACTTCTGGATCTGTATTCTGGTTGTGGTGGAATGTCAACTGGACTATGCCTTGGTGCTAAACTTTCTGGTGTAAATCTCGTGACGGTAATCTTTCAGATACAATCTTTAGTGTGTGTGTGCGTGTGCGTGTACAGACTTAAACCTGCATTATTGCAGCTGTCAGCCTGTGGTTTTACAATTTTACCAAGCAAAGGGATGAGGTTTCATTCTTGTGGCATCATTATTTATTCTAATATTTGTACATTCTTCGCAGAGATGGGCTGTTGATTTTAATGTACATGCATGTGAAAGCTTGAGGCTAAATCATCCAGAAACACAAGTATACCCTTTGTCTCTTCACTGGTTCCAAACTAACAATATGCATATTCTTTTATACAAATGAATTAAATGTGATTGTTACGTATCTAAAAAAAATAATATGCATAAACTGTTGACGGTATTACTTATCTTTCTATGCTTTTTTAACAGATTAGGAATGAAACTGCAGAGGATTTTCTTGACCTATTGAAGGAATGGGAAAAACTTTGCAAAAGGTATGTGGTTAGAGATACGGAAAGAACACGGAGGTCTTGTTCGAGGGCATCTAAGACAAAAGTTGGTTCTCAGTGTGAATCTGACATTCAACCTGGTGAATATGAAGTTTTGAAGTTGGTCGATATTTGCTATGGCGATCCTGGTGAAACGGGAAATCGTGCACTGAGATTTAAGGTATGCAAACAAATTATTTTGTTTGGAGTTTAGCAATGTTAATGATTTATTTGGAGTATAATAGTAGTTGTACTGATTTAACATTTGATACTACGTCTATTGGCTGCAATTGTTTTCTTGTTGTTTTGCTTTAGTTTGCTCCTTAGGCTGTGTTTGGTAAGAGTGCAAAAAGCATATGCCATTATCATCTGAGCCTTGTCCCAACTATATGGTGCCAGCTACAATGCAAAAAGCATATGCATCAATGTAAATGCAATTTGTTCAACAAGTGAGAATGCAGACTTGGTTCAGTTTTGTATTGTTTTTGATTGTGATGTGTACAAACACGAATTTCATGACTGGAATCTGTTAAAAGGCTGTTTTATGTCTGTTTATGTCAGTATTAGTAACACAGGGGTACAGTTGTAATTTCTCATTACATTATGGTCACCCTAATATAAGCTCAATCTTTTGGCTCTCAAACGTCTTTCTTCTTCTCTTCTCTCTTCTCTCTTCTCCCTTCAACCTTCTCTTTTCTGTTTAATATGGTATCCGAGCAGGTTTATTAGATCTGAGAGGGAGATCGATCAAGTGTTTTTTCTTCACCGGTTGCTGTTTTTTGTTTGGAGAAGCCTGAGAACAGCATTGCGCTGATCTGAGAAGTTTTTTTACCTTTTTTCTTGGTCGTGTACCAAGACAGAACCTGTAACAGGTTCGGCTGACTGATGTGAGGTGATCAGCACCTGTTTTTTCCCCTTGAAAGAGCAGTTTCCCTCTTTGTTTGCTCTGTCTAGGTTTAAAAATGAACCAGTAGCAACATTTGCTAGCTTGTCTAATTCCGCTACTGGTTGGAACTAGAAGGGCTCTTAGAGATTTTGAGTTGGAACCCATTTCGAATCTGCTTAAAATCTTGGATGCAGTACTCCTTGAACCTTCCATTGTGGACTCCAGGGTGTGGTCTCTTGTTCCCTCGGGTATCTTCTCTTGCTCCTCCTTCAAAGCATTGACACAGTCTAGTCCGGTACCTGGGCCTCCTTTTCCAGTTTGGGAAGTTTGGGGTAGCCCCATCCTTCCTAGGGTAGGTGCTTTTTGCTGGGAAGCAATCCTGGAAAAGTGTAACACTTGTGACCTACTTCAAAAGAAAAGGCCTAATTGGTGTTTATCCCCACATTGGTGCATCTTATGTAAGTAGAATGGTGAAAGCTGCTATCACTTGCTTGTCTCTTGACCTTTTGTTTCAGATATTTGGTGTTGGTTCTTTTCTTTATTTGGTTACAGGTGACCCTCCCCTTCAAGTGTGCAAAGTTTGTTTAGCTCCACTCCAGTGAGGGGTCTAAAGAAGAGAGGTAAAATTTTGTGGAGATGCGCTAGAGCTGTTGTTTGCTGGACGGTCTGGGAAGAAAGAAATCAAAGATTATTTCAAGAAAAAGAGAAAAGCAGGGAAGCCCTCATAGAACTTGTATATGTCAGGGTGGCTCATTGGGTCAAGTCTTTGAAGCTTTTTGAAGCCTATTCAGTAGGAGACATCATTAGAAACTGGTAAGAAGTGGCTCGGTCAGCTCCTATGTCTATCGATATCAGACTTGTTTGGACTCCACCAGACTTGGGTTTCATCAAATTGAACTTTGATGGTAGTAGTGAAGGAACCCTTCAAGCATAGGTGGTATTTTCAGGAACGAAGAAGGGAAAATTATTGCTATGTTCTCAGGACCTATAGGCTGGGGGGATTCTCTGAGAGCTGAAATCCTAGCAGTTGTAGAAGGAGTCAAAAGGGCTAAGCAGTTGAATATTAGCAAGTTGCTGGTGGAAGGTGACACCCAACTGACTGTTAGATGGTTGCAGATGGAAGAGTCCAACATGTGGAAGTTCTCAAAAGAAAGAAAGAAAATCAAGCAACTAACTCAGAACATGACCATAAGGTTTCAATGGGCTAAGAGGAGTACCAACTCCATGGCTGACTCCTTGGCTAAACAGGGGGTGAGAAGATCTAATTTGTTTTGGGCTATTCTGTAATATGTTTTCTTGGGTTTGAAAGGGAGGGTTAAGACATTTTACCCCTCCTTTCTGGTTGTATCTTACTTATCTCTTTTAATAAAAGTGCTGTTATTGATCAAAAAAAAAAAAAAAGGTGCTAGCCGGTTGGTTGGTAAGGTCTCCTACTGGTTGTAGCGGAGTCTTGGGATCAAATCCCACTTGCACCTAGGTTGGGGGATGGGCCATCCCTCGTTGTGTAACCCTTCAAAAGATATAAAAAATGTTTTCTATTAGTAGTGTCACCAACTCATTAAACTGTTCAATAACCCTTTTTTCTTGTGTAATTCAGGATTTGGCCTCAGGGAAGAAGTTGATTGGTAAAGTATGGTGGACGGGCTATACATGCTGGAGAATAAGTCCGGTCTTTCAGTCATAGAGTCCAAGAGTTAATCTAGTAAGAGTCGTGCCTATTTATGGCACAGTCGTTTTGGTCATTTATTTCTTGAGTCATTAGAAATTTTGTTTCCAAAGTTGTTTAAGTCAATGTTAGTGTCAGAGTTTATATGTCAAACTTGCCAATTAAGTAAATTTTGTAGAAGTCACGTTTCTTCAAGAAATAATAAATTTGAATTTCCTTTCCATTTTGTTCATTCTATTGTTTGGGGCCCSTATACTTTACCCTCTGAGATTGGCTACAAGTAATTTGTTACACTTATTGACGACTACTCGCGATACACATGGGTGTATCCCATGCAAACTAGAGATGAAGTGCCAAAAATTAGAAAAGATTTCCAACGAATGTGTTCCCCTAATTTCAAATCGAAATCCAAATCTTCCAATCTGATAATGCCAAAAAATATTTTTATCATGACCTCATGGAGTTCTTTGCTTTGTGTGGATCACTTTATCATAGCTCATATGCTTAAAACCCCAACTAAATGGCGTTGTGGAAAGGAAGAACCACCACCTTCTTGAAGTGGCCCGAGGATTATTGATTCATATGAGTGTCCCAAAACATTTCTGGCTAGAGGTTGTCTTATGTGCTGCATATCTCATGAACCGCATGCCATCTTGATGGTTAAAGTGCAAGGCCCCACATCAGCTCTTGTTTCCCAAGGCTCTCTTGTTTCCTATTCCTATCTGTGTGTTTGGTTGCTGTTGTTTTGTTCAAAACCTATCTCCAACTTGCGGTAAATTGGATCCTCATGCTATTCCTTGCATTTTCCTGGGGTATCCCACGTCTCAAAAGGGGTACCAGTGCTTTGATCCTCTCTCTCGGAAATACTATGTTTCTATGGATGTATCTTGAAGGGATGGAAGATTCATCATATGGATGGCCGAACCATGCAGGGTGGTTGGGCGAAATTTCAAAAATTTCTTTCTCCCAAGATTAGGGAGAGGAATACCTGATACGGAATCCATGCAAAAAGCTCCTCCCAACGTAGGTGTTTACGGCCAAAGAGAGTACCAAATCCTTTCTCCACTGAAGATAACACAACTTAGGCTGAGGCAGAATCAACAAGTGGTTCTTCAGCAAGAACCTTAGATTCTTTAGCAAGAATCGAACAGGGTAGTGAGCACAACTTCAAAATTGTTTCTTTCACCAAGAAACAACATCAAGATCGAATTTTGATCAGTCCAAGAGGTGGAGGTCGAACAGGGTAGGGCGGCAAGAGCAGAGAGAGAGAACTGGAAGCAGAAAGCAGTCAAGCAGTGTATATCTTTTTCAGTTCGCCCACCTCTTTATATATAACCCTTAAAGAGTCCATCTCTCAATCTGATTAGGAGTTTCTTGATCCAAATCTTTATTTGGATCTGAACTCTATAAGTGATAAGGATAATCCTTTATCTTATCTATAGATCAGGATCAACTTCTCCTAATGGGCCCAACATTTACATTAAATGGTCCTTGGGTCCAACCATCTTATGAAGGCCCAAGGACTATGGGCAGATGTGAGTTTAGACCATCAGGTTTATTATCCCTAAATGGTCTTACACTTAACCTCTCAGCCATAATGATCAAACACTGCCTGACAAGAGAGGACCTCTCCCTCGGTTGCAAGGTACAGTGTTGCACTCTCTACTCACATGGATCCCGAGAATTAAAACCTTTTGCAAACATTTTGTGAAACCGTAATATATATGTATATCTCTATATAAATATATTGTGCAAAACAAATTTCAACAAGTTTGAAATCAATTGCTGGCAGTTTAGGTTTCCATCAGAGAGAGTGCATTCCCCGATCATTCACTTTGTCCGACAAAGGGGTTGATCCTGTCACTATGATCTCCCACTCAGGTGAATTCTCAGACTGTCCCAACATACCTAGGTTTTGACCCCCTCTAAGGATCTCACTGATTGGCATATCAAAGATAACCCAATCCGACACCTAGTGCAGTACCTTAATCGAGTCTAGGGGTTAGGTGTAACATTCCAGTTCTGCCCATCTGTCTCCAAGGTCCAAGCCAATATTGGAATTTGGTCCGGTTCAGGGTTTTAAGAAAACCCACACTACATGTACCTCAGGTCTCACCCTAGCAGCTGAGAGTAGCCACCCCAACCCACTTGGCGGTACATTTGTGTCAGCCTTGGTAGGATAAATCTCCTCGGATCTACCCAATGGCTGTGAAGATTCTAAACTAACACAAGTCTCATAAGTGTCCAGTTTAAGGGTATTACACAGAAACCCACCAATATAACATGAATCAAATATGTACTTTATTCATTTACAATAAATGTCATAATGTACATCAAGCTGATTGGAGCTAAGGGCATACACTATCTAACATATCTTTCCTTGAAGGTGAGCCTATCTTTCCTGTTTCTCCTCAGGGGGAGTGTAGGAGTGAGGAGAAACAGGTTCAGCTCCCTCCTCTTCTTGATCCTCCTTCTATGTTTTCTTTCGTTGCCATGAATAGGTTTAGCCAAGTTTCAGAGCCGTTGAGCATCTGGATGCTATACAACCAATGCTATTAGATTTGTCATGGGTGGACCATACCTAACAAGGTATCCTTGTTCCTATTGATGTATCCAATCCTATTGATGTTGATACCTCTGTTGCTAATGACATAGACCTTCCTATTGCTCAATGGAAGGGAGTTAGGTCTTGCACCACTAAGCACCCCATTTCCCATTGTGTTTCTTATGAAAACATCTTACCTTYTGTTAATGCCTTTCTTTCTCCCATTGACAGTGTTCCTATTCCTAAGAATGTGGAAGATGCTCTCTTAGTGCATGAATGGACAGATGCAATGAAAGAGGAATTCAATGCGTTACATAAAAATGGTATGTAGGAATTGGTGGATCTTCCTGAAGGGAAGGAACTAGTTAGATGTAAGTGGGTTTTACAGTAAAATATATGGCAAATGGAACTATGGAACGGTATAAAGCTTGATTAGTGGCAAAAAGATTATTCAAGTGTATGGAGTAGATTATGCAAAGACTTTTCCACCCGTTGCTAAGATGAAGTCTATCAGAGTCCTTTTCTCCTTAGCCGCTAATCTTGATTGGGATCTTCATCAATTTGATATCAAGAATGCCTTCTTAAATGGTGATCTTGAAGTAGCGTAGATGGTGCAACATTCTAGTTTCCGAGCTCAAGGCAATGAGCAAAATGTGTGTAGGTTGAAGAAGTCCTTATATGGCCTAAAACAATCACCAAGGGCCTGGTTCAACAAATTTCATGTAGTTGTACAACAGAGAGGCTATAAGAAGTGCAACCCTGATAGTATATGTTAATGATATAGTTTTCACTGGTTATTAGAAAGATGAAATTCATAAGCATAGTTTTCAAGGCGCCAAGGTGAGGCTAGGCGATTGGGGGGTGCCTTTTCGCCTGGTCGCCTAGGATATGGATTTTTTATGTTAGAAACATAGATCCTAGGGTAGTTTCCTAGGTACCATAACCATTTTTCTTTAATAATTATTCATGATTTTCATAAGTATAAATTTCATATTAAAGTATAGAAAATCAACATATTCATGAGAAGAAAAGGAAGAAGGAAAATAAAATTAAAAAAATATAGGGGCTGGTTCCTTATTTTTGTTATAGGAAAAGAAGAAAATAAAAAGTATTGGTAGTAGTAGTAGTAGTAGCAGTAGTAGTAGTAGTTGTAGAAGAAGAAGAAGAAGAAGAAGAAGAAGAAGAAGAAGAAGAAGAAGAAGAAGAAGATATGGAAGAGGAAATTGTGCTGATTAGATAAAATTTTAAGTTCTTCCTTACTTATTGGTTCAGGTTTTTAAGTCTTTGAGGGTTCAATACAACATTTAGCAATGTTTGTGTTGATTAAACCCTAATAAATAAGAAAATAATAAAAAAAATTAGTATATAAACACACAAAATGATTATTTTAGTTTAATAATGTCTAATTTATAATTATAATCTCAAAAAAGAATGAATAAAAAAGTATTTTATAGTAGGAAGTAGAAAACTGCTTGGCGATTAGGCAAGGGTGCCCGCCTAGGCGTCGCCTTGACAACTATGTTCATAAGTTGAAAGAGTTCTTGGCTACTGAGTTTGAGGTGAAAGATCTAGGTCCTCTAAGATATTTTCTCGGAATTGAAGTTGCTTGCTCACAAAAGGTGATCTTCATTTCCTAGAGAAAATATGTGCTAGATCTATTATAGGATACGAGAAAATTGGGAGTAAAACYAGTTGATTCCCCCATTGATCCTAACCACAAATTAGGTGATTGCCAGTGAGGTTGTCAAGAATGTGAAGTAGCTTTAGAGGCTTGTAGGAAGACTGGGTAGGATCAAGATCACTAGATGACTGGAAATCTACTAGTGGCTATTGTACCTTTGGGGGGGGGACTCAGTCACATGGAGGAGCAAGAAACAAATTGTAGTGGCTAGGTCTAATGTTGAAGTAGGATATAGGGAAATGTCTCATGGAGTGGCTGAAATTATTTGGTTAGAAAATTTGTTGAATGAGTTGGGATTTATTGTTGATGGATCAATGATTTTATACTGTGATAACAAAGCTGCCGACCCAGTTGTGCATGATAGAACCAAGCCCATTGAGGTTGACAAACGTTTTATCAAGGAAAAAGTTGTCAAAGAGGAAGTGTGTACACCCTATGTGATGCATGAGCTGAAGAGTCAAAATTGGAAATTTATGAAATTTTATGTATTTCTATATTTTTGGATAGTAGGGGTATTTTTGTTGTTTTGCAATTTTCTGTGGGGCCCAATGATAGGGTTTAATTTGTCTGGTTATAGTTTGTTTATGTTTAAAATTTCAGAGTCATTGCATAAGTAGGATTAGAGTTATTGAGTTTTCGTTGAATTCAAGTAGGATATGACAATTTAGTTTGAGTCCTACTAGGATTATTTAGTCTAATAGTTTGACTCCTAAGACTATTATGAGTCTAACAGGTTGACCCCTAGGATTATTATGAGTTTAGAGTCTATAAATATGTATGGATGTTTTACACAAAGGCAATGGAGTTTATTGAGTTTTCTTCAGCTTATGCTAGCTATGGCGAGTGATTCCCATGCCTTAGAGTGATTCTAAGCACCCTATGAGTGATTCCAGGTATTTTTTTTCTCTTCTTTCTATCCACGTTTTCTGTCTTATTCCTTCAAGAAGCCATTACAACTGTTAGAATTCAGGTCTGCCTATCTGAGATCAGTTATGTAGAAGAAGAAAGGTGAAAGAGAGAGAGAGAAAGAGAGAAGAGAGGAATTCTGGCTCGAACTGAAAGAGTCAACATGACTTCTCCCAGTCGGCCAGGAAGTATTTATATTATTATTAAAACATAACTGAAAAGACCTATGTGCCCTTACTTAGGAGCACTTGTTCCAACACACCATTACAGATCAGCAACATTAATCTAGATATAAAGATAGAAATACCCCTACACTAACACTCCCCCTCAAGCTGGTGAGTATATATCATATACTCCTAACTTGTTACATATGTAGTCCACTCTTCCCCGACTCAAGCCTTTTGTAAATAAGTCAGCCCACTGATTTCCTGTATTAACATGTGTAGTGTCTAGCTCTCCATTCAGCACCTTCTCCTTCACAAAGTAACAGTCAACCTCAATGTGCTTGGTTCT
>NW_010729248.1:1167707-1178304 GCF_000365185.1 Nelumbo nucifera
TCTCCCATTATGTTATCACCGATTCTGCGCACTTGCTGAATTCTATTATCACTGAGATCTGCACACTACACACCACTAGGTCACACCTGTCACACTGATTGCAGCACTTATTGTTGATGGAATGTGTGCTCTTTACATCACATACCCTACTCCTACAACTACCTGAAATCTCACCCCTATATGATCATATCTCTTCCTTCAAAATGCACAAAGAAACCAGCATAAACCCTAGCTGAAACCCTAGCATATGGTCGAAACACACTTCTCATTTAATCCATAACAGATATCATGCACTGAAATCTCTTACCTTATCACTGAAGTAACACCCATACGAGCCGGAAATCAGTCCACACACGACAGCCACTGCACACACCACAGCCACACACGACAGCCACTGCACACACACTTCGGCCCTCTATTCTTCCTCTACTAGGAGAGGGCGATCTCAGAAATCACAGCAACCGACCACATACAACCTGACTGGAGGCATAGAAACCTCCAAGGGAAG
This sequence comes from Nelumbo nucifera, assembly GCF_000365185.1. The sequence continues at coordinate 1,168,216 of NW_010729248.1, forward strand.
AGGGCGATCACTCCTTTTCAGCCCTTTCCCTTATCTCCAATCGAACACAGAAAAAAAAGGAAAAACCCTAGATAGGGTGTGCAGAGAATAGAAACCTAGGCAAGCAGAAATCTAGGCAGATTCAAGTTGCTTTGATACCATGTTAGAATTCAGGTCTGCCTTAGAGTTCTGCCTGTCTGAGATCAGTTATGTAGAAGAAGAAAGGTGAAAGAGAGAGAGAGAGAAAGAGAGAAGAGAGAATTCTGGCTCGAACTGAAAGAGTCAACATGACTTCTCCCAGTCGGCCAGGAAGTATTTATACTATTATTAAAACATAACTGAAAAGACCTATGTGCCCTTACTTAAGTTAAGAGCACTTGTTCCAACACACCATTACAGATCAGCAACATTAATCTAGATATAAAGACAGAAATACCCCTACGCTAACAACAACCATCAACCATAAAATTCTGATCAAAGAAGACCATTCAACATTCTCTAAGGACCAGAACTGAACTGGTCCTACATTAATTTGGTATCAGAGTTAATGGTTTATTCACTATGTTCTCAGAACGTGAATGATTCTATAGGCCTAGGGTATCTTCTAAACAATCTTACAAGTCTAAAATCAATGATGATTGGATTTCTGAACATGAAGGATCTTTGGTTGATTTAAAAAGATGGTAGAAGAAAACTGATCTAGTAATGTTTCAAACATGTTAGAAGAGAAAGGGCAATACCAGATTTCAAAGGAGATCCATAAGCATTCCTTGATTGGGTTGCTGAACTAGAAGAATATTTTGATTGGCATGATATGTTTGACAAACAAAGGATTAGATTTGTGTGCATGAAGCTGATGGGTCATGCTAAAGTATGATGGAGAACTCTTGAGCAACGACTAGAAAATAGAGGCGATGATCCAATTTGTACATGGGCAGAGATGAAGAGGTGTTTACAAGAAAAGTACATCACACTAGACTTCCATGATGATCTATATATTGAGCTGACTAATTTCGAGCAAAAGAAGAAGCAATAGGTTACAACAAAGAACTTGAAGTCAAGGGGAAAAAGGTACAAAGTTGAAAAGCAAGTAGATGATTCCTTGCATGTTGATGCCTATCCTAGTGCTGAAGTTGAGGTTGAAGCTAAAGAAGAGGAATTTCAAGCTATACGAGTTGTAGGTGTTAAAAATCAAAGTGGGTGCAGGCCAAGAGAAAATAGAAATTGCTGGAGTTTCCAACACCCATGATCAGCTTGAGGTTAATGATCAAGAAGAAATAGAAGTGCAGCAAGTTTAAGAAATTCAGGTGCAAGATAAAAATGTGCTGATTGTAGTAGATCCTAGTAAGGAAGTAAGTGACTTTATGTTTCAAGTTCAACTAGAACTAATTCAAGAATTGCAACTTGACATAGCACATGTTCCACCAACATCAACAATGGAAGGAGTCCTAGAGTTTGTTGAAGAACCAAGGATAGCAGAACACATAGAGATGGTGATTCCTAAGCTAGAGGTTGAAGGGAAAGTTCTAAATGTTGAAGTTGAGGGTTTGGATAAGCGAGGGGAAGATTCATCGCAGTGTTTCAAAAATACATTTCTTTCAAGATCCTTTTCTAGTTCTGTGTGTGGCCTCTACAACCCAAGCATGTAGTTGTGGAAAGTCCTACTTTTGTAATTGGGGCATATCAAATTTTCATCCTCAAATTCTTCAAAACTCGAGGACGAGTTTTTTTGAACCGGGGGAGAATGATGCAGAGCTGAAGAGTCAAAATTGGAATTTTATGAAATTTTATGTATTTCTATATTTTGGATAGTAAGGGTATTTTTGTTTTGTGCAATTTTTTGTGGGGCCCAATGATGGGATTTAATTTTTCTAGTTATAGTTTGTTTATGTTTAAAATTTAAGAGCCATTGCATAACTAGGATTAGAGTTATTGAGTTTTTGTTGAATTGAAGTAGGATATAACAGTTTAGTTTGAATCCTACTAGGATTATTGAGTCTAACAATGACTTCTAAGACTATTATGAGTCTAATAGTTTGATCAAGAAGCATCACTCACAAATCTATTTGATGAGATGATGGAACAAGCTGAACATGGTGGTTATGCAGATGATATAACCAAGAAGGTAAAGGTGGATGTTTCTGATTTCAATGGAGATTTAGATCCTCAATCTTTTCAGATTGGCTGGCTGCACTAGAGGAATATTTTGATCAGTATGGCATGATTGATGATCGGAGTATCAGATTTGCACGATTGGAGAAGCATGGAGCGGCGGTTGGAGAATAGAGGTGATGGTCCTATTTCTACATGGTCAGAAATGAAGAAACATTTGAGGGACAAGTACTCCCAATGGACTTCCAAGATGAGTTATATGAGGAATTGACTAACCTCAAGCAAGGTACGCTATCTGTAGTTGAACACATTTGTAAATTTGATGAATTATCTATTAGATGTGTTACTACTGAAAGTGGGAGGCAAAAGTTGTTTCGACTCAAGAATGCAGATATATTCACAAAGGGCTTACATCACTTGTGGCATAACGATTTATGTGAAAAGTTCGGCATGATTGACATCTATTTTCCAACTTGAGGGGGAGTGTTAAAAGACTGTTTTATGTCTGCATTAGTACCATAGGGGTACAGTTGTAATTTCTCATTATATTATGGTCGCCCTAATATAAATATTAGAGTTGGCACCACCAGCTCAATCTTTTGGCTCTCAAACTTCTTTCTTCTTTTCTTCTCTCTTCTCTCTTCTCTCTTCTCCCTTCATCCTTTTCTTTTATTTTTTGAAAAGAAATTTTTTATCCCATTTTGAATGCAAAAAATGTCAAAAAGAAAAACAAATTTACTTTCATTTTCATTACAAAGACCTATTTTTACCAAATAACTGCAAAACAGAACCAGAATATAAATTCACCTCAGTTTTGGATTTGCACCCTTACCAAACGTAACCTTATTCTAACTTGTGTACTAATGGTGCAGGGGTAAATTGGTCTTTTACCCCTTTTTCACCTTAATAAAATGGTTGGGGACTGCCATGCTGCCACTCACACCTTTGTCTCTCTCATTCTTTTTGTCTTTTCTTCTCCCCTCTCTCTTTTTTCTTCCTATGGCCAGTAACTTTGTATCAAAGCAGGTTCAGCCCGTAGATATGATCAATCTCACTTCCCTTTCCTGATCTTCTATTGCTCTTACTGTGCTGGTAATTAAAAGAAGGCAGATCTGAATGTGTTCCTAGACTAATCAAAGACAACACCTTTTTCCTTTATTTCTTTTCTTTGGCATAGAACCAAGGACATAAAGTATGAACCATACAATGGAGGAGGTACAAGGACCATTTGGGAGTTTTTGTTTGATCTGTTTCTCAGTTTGAATGATGTATACCAGTTTTCTTGTGGCAACAAGAATTGAGGTATTAATCAAGGGGGCTTGAAGAGATATTAGTGTAAAGGTGGTGTAAGTGGATTTGGAGGGTTTGGAGGAAAGTGGTGTAAGTGGATTCAAGGATGCATAAGTAACTATTACTATTCAATCTCGGTTAATGGTACAGTTGTGGATCACTTTCTAGCTATTAGAGGAATTAGACAAGGGGACCCCCTTTCCCCTTTCTTATTCACCATAGTATCTGAGGTGCTAGGTATCCCAATCTGGGGCGCAAATTTGAGGGGTCTGGTGAGAGGGTGGAGAGTGGATAGGGAAAGAGTGCCTATCACTCACCTGCAATTTGCTGATGATGCCATATTATTTTGTGAGGGAGATGATATGACTTAGGTAAGAAATCTGAAAGGGGTGATCCAAGTGTTCGAGAAGATGCCAAATCTGAAAATTAATTTCAGTAAGAGTTGTGTGGTGGGGATCAATATGGATGGAACAAAGGTGACAGAATGTGCAACCATTTTGGGCTGTGAAGTTTCCAAGTGGCCAATGAATCATTTGGGATTACCTTTGGGAGGAAACCCGAGAAATTAACGCTTTGGAACCTGATGGTGGACAGGTTTATAAAAAGACTAGCCTCTTGGAAAAGAAATTACCTCTCTTTACGTGGAAGACCAACTCTGGCCAACTTACCTGTTTACTTTCTTTCAGTTTTCAAGATCCTTCTGAGGATTTGTAAAAGCCTGGAGAAGTCAATGAGGGATTTTTTGTGGGAGCCTAAGGAGCAAAGGAAGGACCATAGGGTTGGATGGGAATTGGTTAGTAGAAATAAGGAGTCTAATGGTTTAGGGATTGGGAACATCTAGAAGAGGAATATGGCGTTGTTAGGGAAATGGGTGTGGAGATTACCGAGGAACACGAACAAACTGTGGACAAAGGTGATTATAAGCATCCATGGGCTAGTGGTTGATGGCTAGGATGTTGGAGTTTTGGTTTGAGCTACTAATGTAGCACCTTGAAATGCTATTCATGCCATCCTTCCACATTTCCTACCCTTTGTTAGGTATAATTTGTGTTTTGGGAATTTGGTAAGATTTTGGGAACATGTATGGGTGGGGGATTCGCCACTTCAAGATCAATTTCCTAATTTATATTCTCTTTCCAATTACAAAAAAGAGCTTGTTTCTACCTTGTTATCCTCTTTTGGTTTAGGGCCCGAACTAGATTAGGACTGGGTTCAACTGAGTTTTTAGAGATTTAGATGTGGACAATGTCTTGTCTTTTATCCAAATTCTCCACAAAGTTTTCTTAGATCCCTCTAAGTTGGACTCTCAAATTTGGACCCTTTCTTCCTCCAATTCCTCGGGTTTTGCTATCATTGTTTGCTAGTTTTGATTAGGCACTCTATATATGTAGAGGTTTATATATGTTTTTACCTCCATTGTGTATGTGAAGGAAATGCAAGGGAATGTGTGTAAATTGAAGTCCCTTTATAGCCTCAAATAGTCTACTAGAGCCTGGTTTGAGAGATTTTGAACTGCTTTTGTTACCTTTGGATACAGACTCAGTTTGATCATACCCTCTTTGTCAAGATGAGAGACTCCTTGGTGACCTTTCTCATTGTTTATGTGGATGACATTGTGGTTATTGGTGACGATACACAAGAAGTGCTTAGCTAAGAGGTTTCTTAACATTGAATTTGAGATCAAAGACTTAGGGGAACTTAGATATTCTTCGGGAATTGAAGTTGCTCGGTCTAATGAAGGTATCTTCATTTCTCAACACAAGTATGTCCTTGACTTTGTTGCTAAGACCGACAAACTTGGTGCTAAACCGACTTCTACACCTATATACTTAAATCACAAAATCTCGACTACTAATGGTAAACTGTCGACTAATAGGGGAGTGTTCCAGAGATTGCTTGGGAAGTTGTATCTTTGTATGACTCGGTTGGATATTTCCTATGTAGCAAGTGTCATTAGTCAGTTCATGCATTCTCCTAGAGACATGCATATGGCAGCTACCGAGAGGATTTTGTGTTACCTGAAAGTTACTCCAGGGAAGGGCATTCTTTTTACTAAGCATGGGCAATGAAACTGGAAGCATACACTGATGCAAACTAGGCTAGATGTATTGATGATAGGAGATCCACCTCGGGATACTATAGTATGGTGGCAGGGAACATTGTTTCATGGAGTAAGAAGTAGTCTGTAGTGGTTAGATCCTCGACTAAGGTAGAGTACAAGGTGATGACCCATGGAGTTTCAAAAATATTGTGGCTTAGGTCACTTTTGGAAGCACTGGATATTGACTATGAGAAACCAATGATGATATATTGTGACAACCAAGTAACTACCAACATCACACATAATCTTTAGGCGAAGTATGCTTGCCATTTATTGCTTCTTAGCTGATGTCTTGACAAAGGGTGTTCCAAAAGGGAAGCTAATGCATTATATAAGCAAGCTGGGCATGATTGACGTCTATGCTCAGCTTGAGGGGGAGTGTAGAGAGACTGAGCTGAATGGACCTTAGTGTCTTATTATGCTTTAATCTTCTCTTATCTGTTACATTTGTCTTAATGGGCCTGTTAACCATCTTTTGTTTCTTTTGAGTCTTGTTTATGAGCTGGCCGCCCTATTAAGTGCAGTACTGTAATTGATCCATCAAGATTAGATTAATAAAACATTTTAGGAGTAAGGAGAGAAGACTAATTGAACTTTCTTCTCCTCCCTTCTTCTTCTTCATCTTCTTCTTCTTCTTCCACTATTGTTTCTCTTCTATTTCTCTCTATTTTCTATCTAATTTCAGATTTCCATTCTAATTTTTATTGGACTGAATCACATCTCAAGACTACCGTCCCAATTGTTTTTAGCTTGTCCATGAATACTTACTATCACCTTATGCCAATAAATAAGACTGACATTATTAAACTAAATTATTGAGCTTGAGTTAAAATATTAGTTTCTTTTTATTATTTTTCTTATTTGTTAGGGTTCAATCAAGATGTATACTGTCTTGAACCCTTGAAGACTTCAAAACCTGAACTAATAAGCAAGCATGGAAGAACTCAAAATTTTGTCCAATCAACACATATTGGTTTTATTAGACGCTCAGCCCCTCTATTTTCTGAAATTTCTTTTCTATGTTTTAATGAAGTTTATACATTTTTTTTATGAATATTAAAGACATTTAATAGGGAAAGATGGTTGCTGCTTGATATGGAACCTAGGGAATTACCCTAGGATTCATGGGTTTTATTCAAAAAGGTCCCATTGCCTTGGTGACACCTAGGTGCTCACTTCGGTGACTAGGCAACCATGTGCCCCCTATTGGCATATCGCATCGCCTTGCTCAGCGTCTTGAAAAATATGCTTGATAGTATCAACACATAAAATTCTTCCTAAGAGAGGTGGCTAGATGCCAACAACCAAGACATCACCATATAATTCTCGATCCCATTTGTCATAAGTAGGCCCCTTCTCTTTAGGATCAGMAATACTGTCGGTTATGTAACCAGTTTTACCTCTCCAACCAACAAACAGCCTGACATTATTGCCCACTCCATGTAATTTAGGCAATCGAGAAGAGAGATGGAAGCAGGCACGAACATGTTATCTGCACTGTTATACCACCAAATTGGGTTCATGTCAGTCTCTAACAGTAGACATAGCTGTATCTTCACTTGTCATCTTTCCAGACCACAAACAAGAGTATATACTTTAACTTCACAGAATAAACCCAGCAGCCACACTAGTCACTAAACAAGATATTTAGATGGTGAAACAGCATCCATTTCACTTGAACACCCTTGCCAGCAAGTAATCAAGGAGTACAGACCATTCTCAGATAAAAAAAAAAAATTCCAGTTCAGCCAACCCAGTTCTCAGGTTTTTCCATGAGAAAATTCCCTTAATGGCAAAAAAAGATTCAATTGCAGCTGAAAGGAACACTTCAGTTCTGCATACCCAGAATATTTCTAGCATCACTGATCACAATCAGCATAAAACACCACAGATGGGTGCAACAGGAATTTTCCAGTAGTGTCCAAAAAACTTAGAAATATGCAGCTACAAAACTGCAGTCAAGTGAAGGGTCCTGGAAACCCTAAACAGACTCCTAGACCTACCTATTTATGTTCACATCAATAACCTACTTGGTCTCACCAGTCACCACCCAAGGAGAAAAAAGAATAAGAAAAAAAAGGAAAAAACAAACCCTACCTCCAACTGGTCCAATAGGGTCCAATCTGCCCCTTCCGTCTTTTTATAGTTCCAGTATCCAAAAAAGTGTAAAAAAGAGTGAAAATGAGATAGATCAAGTCAATCAGAGAACCTGCTCTGGTTCTCATGCATAGATTTCTTGKAGAAAGAGGAGAAGAGAAAAAACAGGATGTGAGAGCAAAAAGATAAAGAGGGCAGTTGCCCCACTCGTTATTATATTATGAACATAATAAAATGTAAAAGGACAGAACTACCATTAGGCCACTAAATGTACACAAATAAGCATATAAACAAATATTTCATATATTTGTATGATTGACATTTCCACGACTCTAGATTTAGACTTGTTTGCACCTTAGGCGGTTGAAGGCTCTTGTACTTTTCTTGTGCCTCTTGCTTTTAAAACACTGCTTTCTCCACAGTATAACATTTGAACCAACTCAAATAATAAATATGTATTAGTTATATGCATGTAATTTGTTATAAAATTATATTGTTAGATCAGATAGGGTTCCTTGTTTGATCTCTTTAATATTTACATATATTATTGAAATCTGTATCCTGCTGATTGTGTTAGAATTTTGGAATGGGAGGTGATCTTGATTCAATCCATTGATATTCTTAACCCAAATTGCGGGTATAGGTTTTGGTCAATTGTTATTATAATATGTTTGACATGATAAAATGCATGCTTTTCTTCACTACCAAGAACCATATGAGGTCTTCATGCCATGGACTGCTATCTCTTCCATGTCTTAGGTCATTGATATTGGAGGATAGTTCATCATTTATTGGAGGTTTGTGGAAAGAAAGAAATAGTAAGGTGAGAAAGTTCATAGGCATTTTTGAGGATTTGCATAGCTGACTGCAAATAGTTGGTATTAGGTCCATATTGAGCACTTGACATGATTTGCAACTTCCCTAAAGTTTGTCAATATTTCATGCAAGGGGCTGCAATATCTATAATAGGAATTCTAAAAAGTCGAACTTTTTAAAGAGATATTTGCAATATTTTGTATGTCAATATTCTAATTTCTGTCAGGAATTAGATGCATATCCACCGAAACCAGATGTTATGGATAATATTTTAAATGCCATGGAATATAGCTGGTATTAGAAAATTTTCCCTTTTAGCTCGTTATGCTCAATTTATATGGTTGCCTTTATGTGCTATTTTGTATTTTGCATTTCCTTTAGTTAATACTAATAATTTTCTATGTTTCACCCCCCTCCCCAAAAAAAACCCATCTAGGAAAGCAAGGGGTTAATAGTAAAATGGGGAGGGGGGGGTAGGGACATCAGGGACTACACTCTCCCCCAGAATCTGTAATTTTCATCTATTCTTATTAATGAATTTAGTTTTTGTTGCTGATAAAAAAATTCGTGTTCCCTAATGCTATCCTCAAATCAAGAACTTTAATTTTCTGTTGAATGTGGACATGTGAACCTTGGCACCGAACACAACTATAGGACCTGTATTTCCCAAGTCTTGCAAAAGCCCCACTACTACGCTTAATTTAAATTCCTCAAAAACATCCATACTCCCTAACAATAAAACTAACTATCAATTTAGAATTTGACATCAGCCCTAGTACAACCAACAATACGGTTGAGAAAGAAAAGGGAATAAAGAACCTAACCTCTACCCCCAAAGCATTGGGTGCTTTAGGTGATTTTAATTTGATGCTACAAGATTTTGTTCATTCTAATACATGACAAATGACCTGGGAAATGGAGTAAGGCATTGAAAGTGTGCATTTGTTAGCAAACTTTTTTTTGACATACCTTGTTCAACCAATTTTTTGCATATACTAATTTTCCTCTTTCAAATTAAGTGATACTTTCAATTAAGATTTTGAAGAATTATGCATGTTGATGCTTGTTGTTACTGACTGTATAATTAAAATAGGAAGATGTTATAGACTGTATAATTAAAATAGGAAGATGTTACAGACTGTATAATTAAAATAGGAAGTAAATACTAGGGAGATATGATGTTACAGACTGTATAACTAAAATAGGAAGTAAATACTAGGGAGATATGATTTACCTTGATTGTAGGACAGATTTGTAGGAATTTGATTAGTCTTCTTTCCTAATATATTCTTTCCTAACATAGAATTTGTAACTTGTATATATACATACGAGATTGATGAATAATACAACAAATTCTTCTTCTTCCTCTGTTTACTCTTATTTTACATGGTATCAGAGCATCTAGTCTCTGTCTGCCCTTTTGTTTTAAGTAAACAGTAGGTAGAGGAAAAATTCTGGGTGTTTCGAGTCATCTCCTTGGAGCAGTCAGAGCATCTAGTCTCTGCAAAGTCCGGCAGTCAGCAGCCTTGCACGTGTGTCTCACGCACTACCTGAAGATTCTGCCACAGTCACGCGCGCCAGCACGTGGAGGCACATCTGTCGCCGGAAATTTTTTTTTCGGTCGTCTTTTGGCTCGCCTCGTCCTGTGTAGCACATATTTGTGCTTTGTTACGTGCGTATCCATTCCGGTGTTT
>NW_010729249.1:4294-14408 GCF_000365185.1 Nelumbo nucifera
GAACGTTGCTGATTCTACTCCATCCTTCACTGCGCCATCTTCAGTGGGAGCAGATTTTGGATCCTTCCTTGGGCGTGAACACCTCCATTGGAAGATATTGGTTTTCTGTATCAGGTATATCCTCCCTCCTATTTCTTTTGGTTCAGATCTGATTTGGTTCTTGATTCAAAATTGATCCTTGAAAATATGTTTTCTGAAATAGGGAATTCGATTCCCTGCAAAGATGGGAGAAAATTTTTGAAATTCGCCCTATCTATTCCACAAGATTTGGGCGTCCATGTGATGGATATCCCATCCCTTTAGTTTTGACCCCCTCTAAGGATCTCTCTGATTGGCATATCAAAGACAGCCCAATCCGACACCTAGTGCAGTATCATAATCGAGTCTAGGCGTCAGGTGTTACTTTCCAGTTTTTCCCATCAATCTCCAAGGTCCAGGGCAATACTGGAAATCTGGTCCGGTTCAGGGTTTCGAGTAAACCTACACTGCTTGTGCCTCAGGTCTCACCTTGTTGACTGAGACAGGCCACCCCAACATTTGGCAGCACACCAGTGTCAGCCTTGACAGGATAAATCTCTTCAGACTTATCCCACGGCTGTGAACATTCTAAACTAACACGAGTCTCCTAAGTGTCCAGTTTAAAGGTATTACACAGAAACACACCATAAGAACATGAATCAAATATGTACTTTATTCATTTACAGTAAATGTCATAATGTACAATAAATGTCTCTGACGGTGAGAGAGCTTCCGAATGTCAGGCTGTTGTGATGACATTGTGTCCACCTCTGCATTCTCTTCTTGACGAGGGGATGTTAGAGACGATTCTAAACCTGCAATAATTCAGCTTCAATCACTCCCTTGGGCTCTCTCTGGCGATCCTCATTGGTTGGCACATGTCTCTGATACTCCATGACATGCTGTGCCGGCTCCTCCAGCACCAAGTCCTCTGGCTGCCCTTCCTGAGCAACCTCGTTCCGATCGACTAGACCACTGGAGGTCTCCCTTTGTACATCCGTGGGGGCTTCCTCCCTCTGCGCAGCGGCAGCTAGGGCAGCATCAGTGATAGTGGAATTCTCAGTCACCCTAGGAGCCACAGGGTCACCGAGGGGATCTTCAGTCACTTCCTAACCCTGACTGAGGGGTTAGGAACAGGTTCACGATAAATGTAATTCGTGAACCTGCCGCCTGATGATCGGCGGAACAGGTACAGTAGTGGGGTTCAAAAGACATCTTCTCCCAAGGATAGCAGGTACTAGGCGCCTATATCGTCATAGCCGAATTGTCGGAGGACCCTGTCTAGACAATAGACGGCTAATAGGCATCACCGGTGTGATCCAGGTATGTGATGACACCAGACCAGAGTATAAGTTGTGCCACGCCTGCAATGAGATGTTTGACTTCCACGGGATACTGCTGGTCACCGTCGTTCGGAACAAGGGTGTCGATGTAGAACGACATTGAGTGACGAACAACTCAGGTATATGGCCTCCATACATATCCTTCAAGGGACACTAGTTTTAACTCAATTTCACATACTCTGATGAACTTCTTATGCCTTCTGGCACTGCAGACATCCACTATCTAATCCTTAGACTTGTCCCCTTCCAAAGTCACAATGGTCACGTGCATTGGAGAAAGGGGACGGGATGTGACACTGAGCTCAAAATGCTCACACAAAAACATAAACAAGAAAAGTGTGAAGACATAACTGATCTGTGCCTCTTGCATCTCCGATCCATCATCTATTGTGTTAGGATTATACGTTGAATTAGGACTCTAAATCATACAAGCTCCATCCTTTCATTCCAAAAGGATACCCCACAAAAACACATCGTCTGCTTCGACTGACGAATTTATCTCCTCCATGTCTGTGATTGTGCGCATATGCTAAGCAACCAAAAACTCGCACATTTTCATAAGAAGGAGGTCGCCCAAATAACACTTCATAGGGAGTCTTTCCCTTCAACAGAATGGACGGTGTCCGATTAATAAAATAACATGCGGTCAAGACACACTCCCCCCAAAAATCAATAGGAAAGCTAGCTTGAGAGCGCAAGGCTCGGGCAACATTGAGTATGTGGCGGTGCTTGCATTCGACCCTCCCATTTTGTTGAGAGGTCCCGACACAAGTGGTTTGATGAATAATACCATGTTCAGCAAAATAACTAGCCAAGCAGATAAACTCAGTCCCATTATCAGTACAGATCACCTTTACAGGTTTGTTAAATTGCCTTTGAACCATAGCAAAAAAATTTCGAAGAACTCGTCCCATTTCCGTCTTATCAACCAGAAGATAAATCCAAACGCCTCTAGAAAAGTCATCTAATATGGTCAAGAAATAATGAGTACCACAAGAAGCTGCAGTTCTATAAGGACCCCACAAATCACAATGAATTAACTCAAAAATATCAAATGCTTTATTATTACTAGAAACAAACTCTTCTCGATATTGTTTAGCTCGGAAGCATATGTCACAACCCTTAATACTATCATTATTATTCTTAGTACTAATAAAAGGCAGCAACTTAACAATTCTATAAGAAGGATGCCCTAACCTTTGATGCCAAATATCACATGTCCTGCTCTCTGTAGCCTTTATTACTCTTGCTGATGCAATGCTCCGGAAATAATAGAGTCCCTCTCACTACTCACCCGCTCCAATCAGCATCCTCATAGTGCGGTCCTGTATCACACAGAATTTATTAGTGAACTGGACAATACAATTTGATTCCTCAATCAATTGCGATACAGAAAGTAAATTGCAATTCAAACTAGGCACATATAAAACATTAGTCAATTTCAGGTGATCGTCCAATGCATTGTGCCCTCTTTCTCTACTATTGTCGCTTTCCCATCTGGTATCCTGACAGAGCATGGAATGACATTCTTTATGTCTTTCATCGACGCGAGGCTTCCTGTCATATGATGAGAGGCCCCTGTGTCTATTATCCACTCTAACAATTTTTGCTTACCACTTAGTCGTTGACTCCCTTCTTTCTGTGTGTTCAAAAGGTTGAGTAACATGTTCCACTTCTCACTACTCAGTCCATTTAACCCAGTCTTGGATGCATCAATTGATTCTCCTTGAGACACATTGCCTTGCGTAGAGACTTTGGTTGTAATGACCTTGACTTGGCCGCCACGACCTTTTCTTCCTACCTCTGCTCCTTTTTCTCTGATTTCAGCCATGCCAACTATTGTGTCTGAAAGCCCGCAATTGGTGGCAGAATCGCCACAAAAGACAAAGGACCGATCTCCGGATCTCCCTGCCACAGAATGGTTCTTCTTGTGCGAGCAACTAGAACTCCTAAGTTTATAGGGACTCAAACATATCTTTCCTATCTGAACTATACATGATAAGGAAAGGATAAGAAGATATTATACAAAGAAGATATACACTTAACGGAGTCCTAAATCAGCATATAATCCTAACATATTGGTCAGTGTTGTCCTATTCATACAAATAGCCCAAAAATATTGAAGCCAACAAGAGTTGATGACCGATGGTGGCGAGCACGGCAAGAGGAACCAATACCAAGTGCAGACCATACTCAGGCAACCTAGGGAAGAGGAAATGGGATGCCACGTATAGCACGAAAGCAGTAAGGTAACACTGGCTATTTGCTCCCCATACCATCATGTCTCTACCACCATGAGTCTCGAACCAATATTGTATGCGTTGAGTGACATTTTACCTCGGGTAGTTGATCGATCTACTTAAGCTTTGAACGCGACAGTCTCACTAAAAAGTTCCACACCAAGCTCAGCCAATTCAGCCGGGAGAGACTAGGGAAAGTATAGGTGATTGGTAGACACATACCCACCAATAGGTAGCACCAACAGGGCAACAACATCTTCAACAGTCATGATGAATTCTCCGAAAGCACCCACGAATGTGTGGGTACGGTAGTAGTAGTGCTCCAAGAGAGGCTTCACATACTTCACCCCTCCTTGTCGGGAAGATCCATATAGCAGTCTATAAAACAAAGAAGCCTAGCATCTTCCAATAGACAACTGTGGCTACCCGACCCGGAGGGGGGACGGATTGGATATGGAGTTTGGAGTCACCGCCTAAAATTTTAGGAAATGGGAATTTAGGAAAACCTGGAATTTTTCAAGAAAATCATTTTTTCTTGGTGACTCGTTGCCTATTGCCTAAAGGGGACGAGATTCTTAAGGTACGGGATCCAAGGTACAGTGTTGGAAGGTGTTAGGCACTTCACACGCGCCCAATTAAACCGGCCTTTACTTTACCAAAGTTCTGAAGAAGATTTTTTTTTTTAACTTTTGGGCTTGAAATAATAAGATTACTACACACTAAGTTCTACGAAAAACTATCAATTAACAACTAGGCAAAGCAAATAACTGAAGACGAAAAGAAGAAAATCAAAGGTTAACTATAGAAAATCAGTGATTAACAACTAAAAGAATAAATTTACATCTCAATGGAACTTCTGAAGAGAAAATAAAGATTAACAATAAAAAGAAAACCAAAGAGAGTAAAGATAATCAAACATTAATATGAAAATGGACATGAAGTAATTATCAGTGCAACTAAAAGCTAAAACGGTAAATGAATTAAATGACCCACTATCCAATAGTACTTATGATGATCAATCCACTTAACTAAATGAGAATGCACGTAAGTAAGAGAGAAATAAGAAATCCGAACTAAGACGATGCCGATTAAAAAAGAAGACTAATACCTAGGAAGGTGCAGGTGTTGTTAAATGAGTTGGGTATTAAGGTGGAACTAGCGGGGACTCATGCGATGCATGGGATTTATTAAGCAAAAGCTAAATAATAGAAAAGATCACTTACTAAAATACTCCTTATAGTTTTATAGATTTACTAAAATCTACCCTATAGTTAGTATTTTACAAAAACACCACTTATAATTTGCAATGGATTTAATTAATCTTCCATTAGATGATAGTGGAAAATGACAGTGTTGACCCTAATGTTCATTTAAATAAATTTAATCAAAAGAAAATAAAATTAAAAATACCAATTTTTCCCTTAATAAGACCTGGGCAACCACTCTATTGGCTATATTTGGCCAATTTTGTTTTTTGTTCAAAAAAGTGTTAAGGGTATTTTTGGAATAAAAAATCAATTGCATTAATGGCAAAACAAACACTCCTTAATGAAAGGTTGATTAAGTAAATAAGTTGTAAAATATATGGGATATTTTAGTAAAATGAAAGCTATAAGGAAGGTTTAAGTAAATATGTAAAACTATAAGGTATGTTCTAGTAAATAACCCTAATAGAAACACATAAGAGTATACAATTGTTTTATATTTTCAACTTTTTAAATAATTAATAATAAATCATATCTTGTACACTACTTTTAATAATTTTTTTTATAATACAAAAATAACAATAATTAATTTCAATTATGTCTATTCATCAAACTGATGAAATTGACCAACCAAATCAACTCAACCCAAGTCGGTCGGTTTTCTAGTATTTTAGGTTGACTTTGTTAAAAAATTTCCCAATTCGACCAAGTTGGATCAGTTTCACTTGCCCACATGTAAATTGACCAAAATCAAATGACCTAACCATGGATATATATTAATATTCTATATCTTAAATATAATTTTTAATATGAAAATTGGAAAATTTCTCATATTTCTTAGTCTAAAACATTTTATATCATAAATCTAATTTTTAAATTTATTTTTATTAATTGCATTGTAATTTTTAAAATTAAATTAATTTTTTAAGTTTAAATCTTTTGAATTGATTGACTAAACCAAAAAATGGACTCAAACCGATACAACTTAACTATTAATTTAATTTCAGTTAAATTAATAGTCTCATCTCTGATAAATAACAATAGTTTAATCTCCGATAATTATTGAAAGTTTTCTGTTAAATAATAAAACAAAATAAATTTATACATAATCATTGAAAATACATTTATCACAAAAAGTAATAAATAATTGCTTATTAATTTTAGTATATATAATTATATAATAAATACAGATTAAGAGTTTAAAAATATTATTAATAAATATTATTTTTTTGAAAGTTATTTTCTCAAATTATTACTTGATATAATTTAAATTAGTTATTTACAATATTATGTAAAAATATTCAATTATTATTAATTTCAATATTATGTTATAATTATTTTTCTACTTTTCAGATTATTTTAAATTTATTACATAATTTCTTTATTTTAACTATTTAAAATCTAGTTATGTTAAATATTTTGTTATTTAAAATATTTAGTTATTTAAATACTTAAATAATATGTAAAATATTTAAATTTTAAAATAGTAATTATCTATTGAATTTAATTATCCATAAAATCATAATTTATACTATTATTACATAATTTCATTATTAACTTTGTAATATATTAAATTATTATTAATTTCAATATTATGTTATAATTATTTTTCTACTTTGATGATTTGTTTTTAAATTTATTATATAATTTCGTTATTTTAACTATTTAAAGTCTAGTTATGATAAATATTTAGTTATTTAAATATTAAATTATCTATAAAATATTTATTTTTTTTTGTTATTTGAATATTATTTATTTAAAGCTATTACATATTATCAAATATTTTAAAAACATTTAAATTGATAATCTGGAAAAACATAATTTAAATTGTTAGTACATAACTTCGTGATATATTTTGTAAAAATATAAAATTATTTTTTATGTTTTTAACAAATATTTTAAAGCTATTATATAATTTTGTTAGAATATTTAAATAATTCTTTAATTTTTTAATCCAAACTTTTCTTTAGATAGATATAGATAAAAAGTAGGTGAGAGGATAAATAGGAATTAAAGATAATTTTGGAGAAAGTGAGGGGTAGTGGGAGAGGTAGCTTAGGAGAAATTTTAGGAGAGGATAGTATTTGGGTTATTGGGAAAGTGCATCTCATTGGTATATATATATAAAACTTGAAATATTGAAATGATGTCGTAGTGAGACACCGAGACTAAGAGTATTTGAAGAAAAGGATGGGAATTATGGGGCATGCATTATTAAAAGCAAAATAAATTAACCACTAATATGATGTGATGAGAAAATCCTATATTGGTTTTAAATACTAACATGATGCGTTTAACTTCTCCAATGGAGAAAACTAAGAGTTCGTTTGGTTTGCAGGAATAGGGGTTTGGAATCAAAATTGAAATGGGCTATTCCGATTCCAACTATTTGGTTGGGTGGAATCGGAATCCCATTCCCATTCCTACTAGAATGGCATTCCCCCATATGAGGGAATGGCCATTCCCTGCCCCTCCCTTGGGAATGAAATCCCATTCCTATTGATTTTAATTCCCATTCACATTCCTGTCTGAACCAAACAGACTATGGAAATTGACCATTCTGATTCCGATTCTAGAGGATTTCGATTTCGATTCTAGAGGCAACTATGAACCAAACGGACCCTAAGAAAGATATCGGTACTTAAGAATGCTATAAAAACTTGAGTATGGAGATCTACCTATAATAAATTAGTTATGACAAATACCAAATTAAGATGAAGCACCTAAAGGAAATTCTAAAGTAGGTAGAAGGAGAGAGATGATCAAAATCATTGTAATGGAGGTTCTTTAATGCAATTAATGATGAATTAATCTAGAAGATACAAACCGACTTAATTGAGTTCAAAGATTTTCATGCTCATGATAATAAAATCTAAAAACTTTCAGTCATAAGTGCAGTGGAAGATTTCATAGATAGAGAACTATAAAAGTGAGTTGAACGTTACACAATAAACCATTTCTACTTCGAGGCTTCAGCATGAAAATTGAGTAAGATGTCATATACTAACTTGTTAATGCATTCCAGAGATGAAGGATAGGCACCGAACAGATTCTTCTCACTTTAACTGTAGAAAGAAGAATTGTTGTATGCAGGAAAATCCCTGGGTCTTCTGAAAGGGCTTTTTGAAATGAAATCTCTCACCTACAATGTTTGTGTGGCTGTTAGTGTTAGAGAGTGTATGCCCTTAGCTCCAATTAGCATGATGTACATTATGACATTTACTATAAATGAATAAAGTACATATTCAATTCATGTTATTGTGGTATGATTCTGAGTAATACCCTTAAACTGGACACATATGAGACTAGTGCTAGTTTAGAATCTTCACAGTCGTTGGATAGATCTGGAGAGATTTATCCTGCCAAGGCTGACACTGATGTGCCACCAAGTTTGTTGGGTGGCTTGTCTCAGCAGCCAAGGTGGGAGGGGCCTATCCTAAAATGCACATAAAATTGGGCTATCCATTTGTTGTTGGATCTGTTGGATTTTTCATAAGATGATAGGGGCATCACAGACCAATGTGGGAGGGGCCTATCCTAAAATGGAAAACCCTCTCACGGTACCTTCACGTTCATGAATATGATAGGTAAGCACTTACTGGACAGAAAGGTTTAACCTAAAATGGCAATGAATCTTGTTTGATAGAGGGCAAAGGGAAATCTCATAAAATGAGTGGATATGATCCTTCATAGAAGGTGGTGGGGTTATGCAACTAAAACATTTGGCTCCATGCACTGTATGTGATTTCCCACATTTCCAGAGACATAGTTCACAATCTCTGTCACTGAGATAGGAGGAAAATCTCAGAGATGAACAAATGGAAATGGAACATAGATTAAAAGCCATATCTATGAAGATAACATGAATCAAATCAGGTTGTGGACTAATATTTACTTTGCCTTTTATCAGAAATGGCAAACGGACAATTCACCAAACTGTGGGACGATAATAAGCTTAAGGGACCAAATTACATTGACTGGTTTCGTAGCCTTATGCTAGTTCTAACATTAGAGAAATTAGACAAAATTGCTAAGAACCCTGCTCTGGATCATCTGGGTAATAGGGCTTCTGAGGCCCGCAGGAGGGAATATCAAGAATGGGAAGAGAAAAACTATCTTGCCCGGTGCCACATCATAGCCTCCTTAGACAATTAAATACAACGATAGTTCAATCAGATCGAAGTGTCCAAGGATATCTTGGATAATTTAAGGACCATGTATGAAAAGTAGAGAATCATTCTACTCGTCAAAAGGTTCTAAAGCAATTTATGACCGCACAAAAGTCCAAGAACTAGCTAGTTCATGACCATTATCTTAAGATGATGGGATACATTAATGAACTGGAGGCTCTTGGATCTGGGCTAAATCTTGTCACCAAAGTTGATGCCATCCTGAACTCTTTGCCTCCTTCCTTCAATCAATTCATAATGAACTATAATATGAACAAGCTAAATGTTAGCCTTCAGGAACTCAGCAATATGTTGCAGATGACCAAAGAACTGATAAAGAAGGATGAGCCCATAACCATGCTTATTGAATGTGGCAAATCGGACAAGAAGCAGAGAAAGGCAAAGAAGAAATCTCAGAAGAAAACTAGCAAGCCTAAAAAGAAGAAGGACAAGGCATCAGATGTCTATCACTTCTACAAACAAACTGGCCATTGGAAGAGGAATTGTCCTCAGTACCTGGAGACCAAGAAATAAGGTAATTTCAAATCCTTTGTCATAGAGACCAATATGTTGGTCACTTCTGCTTCCTTGTGTATTGACTCTAGGGCTTCTACTCATGCATGTAATACATTACAGGGGTTCAGGACAAGCAAAAGACTGAGTGATGAAGAAGTAATTCTTTACTTGGGGACTTCTGCAAGTGTTGCAGCTATAGGCATAGGAACTGTAGAGTTGTATTTCAGAGAAGGAATTATTACATTAAAAGATTATCATTATGTACCCAATTTGAGAAAAAATTTGATTTCTGTTTCAAAACTATGTGTGGATGGTTATTCTGTTCCTTTTAGTAATGTGATTACTATCAAAAGGAATAACAAATTCCTCGCATATGGAGAACTTGAGAATGGTCTCTATGTTCTTCATCCTTCTCTAGAAACAAATATAACCGAAACTATGTCGAATAATATCCCCAAGAAAAGAACTCGTGATACAGTTAATCCCACGTGCCTGTGGCATTACCAACTTGGCCACATTAACATAGATCGTATCACAAGGTTGGTAAAGGATGGTCCTTTGGATTTTCTAACTGTAGAAGATCTTCCAACTTATGAACCTTGCCGTTGGGGTAAGATGATGAA
>NW_010729249.1:37915-72786 GCF_000365185.1 Nelumbo nucifera
CCTTTATATAGTTTAAGGGAAGGGGGTGGTTTCCTACTCTTTCTTGAAGTTAATCTCTCAAAAATAGAAAGTCCTAGTCTAATCCTATTCTTATCTCTTTATCTAATGAACTCAATCTCTTTATCTTTATGGGATTACATCATAAATTTAGATCTGATAAGACTCTTCTCAGTTTCTTGTTCTTGGATTTGTATTAAACCTCTTCTACGAATTGGGCTGCTGCCAGGCTTTTTTGCAAGTTGGGCTTAAGCTGCGGTTTGGGCCTTCCTGCGAATTTGCCCCGACTTTGGGCCCGGATTTGACTTCGATGCAGGCCGAATCTGTGAAAGCCCAAAATATGAAAGTTATGGCTTTTTCTCTTATCTATCTAGTGGGTCTTGAATCAGCCGGAGTTCGGAAAAATCATCCGATTTTGAAATTGTGAAAAATCATCCGATTTGCCTTTCTTTGCTCTTGATGCCTTCTTTCATGCCCTGAACCGAAATACAAGAGATATGAGTCCAATTAAGTACTAATTATGTATGCAAGACAGAATATTTGGGTATAAAAATGTGATAAATTCTACTATCATCATGAGGCAATAAGAAAATGTGTAAAATACACACACATCACTAATCCTCACCATTCAGCCCCTAACCACTAGATCTCAGCCCTCCATTCCATCTTCTATCCCAGCCATCCACTTTAAGGCGCCACCCACCTCTTTTAATCTCCACCTTTCAGCCCTAGGCGCCTCAATCTCCACCATCTATTTCTAAGCACTCAAATCTCAGCCCTACATAATATTGGGTGCCCTCTCATTCTATTCTCAGCATTAGGATCACCCCAAAACCATCCTAACCCTCCATTAGAAACCCTAGGGTGCCCATATCTTTGCTAACACCTAATTTTCGCCCCCTTATTTCTCTCTAATCCCAATTGTATCCACCATTCTCTATAAAAATGACCCAAGAGCTCCTAAGAAAGGGTTGGATTCTGCCCCCAGGTAAGACAGAAGGCTAATCTTGAGAAGTTGAAGGGTAAAGGAAGAGGAGGACGCCCAGGCAAGAGAAGGGGTTCCTACTTGTTGTTCGCCAAAGCCACTACTGCCACCTCTGGATTTGGAATTCGGCCAAGAAGGGTTCCTACTTTTTCATTTCCAGTTCCATTTTTACTTTTCTGTAATTTACTTTCATTCCGTTTAAATTTCATTTCCTTTTCTATAGATCTGGAATTCGGCCAGGTAAGACGAAAGGCCTAGCTCAAGATATTTGAGGGTCAAAGGAGAGATCCAGAGACTGCTACCTCTAATCGGATTACAAACATTTTTATTTCATTTCCCTCATTTATTTATTTATTTTTCTGCACTTTTAATTTCTGTAATGTTCAAATTCTATCTTTTTCAGTTTAATTAATTCATTTTTATATTTCTGCACTTCCTTCTTGTGTTCTCTTGTCCGAATTTGAGTATGTATTAATTTTTCCCTTACTTCCCTATGAATACGACCCATTCTCATCATTTTACTGCGTTAGTAAACGGAGAGATCCAGAAACTGGTGTTCTAAAGTGGTTAATGACACGCTTCTGGACACACCATTGGGTCAGTGGCATCACCTCCACTTCTTATGTGTCTTTTAGTGGTCCCAACTTGCATCGAACTTGTTAGCCCCATCTTGTATTGTATCATTTTCTCCTTACTCCCTTCTATTTAATTAATTGTTCCCACTGAATCAACATCTAGCCATCTTTTAGTCAAAAAATTACTCATGAGAAAATTTAAAAATTTGTGATTTTCTTATTACAAATTTAAATATAGAAGGGGTTTCCCACTTCACAAACCCATGCTCCTATTAGGCCAGGATGCCTATTATGTTGTGCTACTATTAAATAGGAGAGAGAGAGAGAGTTTCCAACTTTTCAACCCATGTTCCCCTCAATAGTATAAATTTGATTGAGAAAGGGAATAAAGCAATGAAGAATTTGTGCTTAAAATAAACCTTAATTAGTGTGACTATTTTTTGTGGATATGAAGCCACGTATCTTTAAAGATAACTATTTTGAGAAAGGAGTTAACCACCTCACTTTTTTGATAGTGGATAGACTTATTTGAAAGTGGGAAGAACCACTTTTAAGATGATGTTTGTTGAAAAATTAGATTGCCAAGTGTCTAGAGGAAAAGTTGCCTAGTCTAAGGGCTTTCCTTTAATATATATTAGATGTAGTTATTAATTTTTAAATTGAATTATTAAAAGTAAAAGAAGTCCAATAAGAACCCTCTTAGATCTTAATGTTTTCATATAAATTCCATCCTTACTTTCTAATAAAATCATTCAAAACTCTCTCTCTCTTTCTCTCTCTCTAATAGTCAATGTTTGTAACATTTTCCTTCTCCCATTAAATCCCTCATTTTTTCTTAAATCTCTTTGAGCCCCTATTGACTCTTTCTAATAAAAAAGGGTATAAATTAAATGGGTTAGATTGGGTTAATAGCCAACCCAAAACCAACCCTAATTTTGTTATTTTTGAGCTTTCTTCCTTATAAATAGATGAATTTCTGATTTACTTAGAGTGATAGAGAGAGTGCTAGGCATAGGGTTTATTGTGCTCCATTTCCACCTACTAACAATGACTTTAAGGAATAGGAATCTAGGGAATACTTTAGATGGTCAACGGTGGTGATTAAGTGAACCCTTACCACTACATATTATATGTTCACTATTCCGAGTGAGCACTTTAGCTACTATTCAAGTGAAGAAGACAACCTTCAAGGATTGTGATGTATCCATTTTTGGTCATGTATCAATCTTTTGGCTAAGTACATCGTCATTTGGTCTGCTTCCAAGTGGCCGAAGTGGAGAACTTTTGCTGGATGTGGACCTGGATGCCGAGTTGACCAGGCCGAACTGCCTATGAGGTGCCAGGCTGACCAGGTGTCGAGCTGCCTATGAGGTACTGAGCTACCTGTGAGGTGCCGATCTTCCTGTGAGGTGCTGGGCTGACCAGGTGTTGAACTGCCTGTGAAGCGCTGGGCTGACCAGGTGCAGGGCTGCCTGTGAGGTGTCTGGCTGACCAGGTGGTGAGATAAATTGATGAGCTTCATTGCTCTTTAGAGACTTGCAAGGAACCAAATGTCAGAGGACCCGGGGTGGCTAACCCGGCGAGGTCGCTCTGATGCTTAAGTCAATACTTTCATAGTAGACTACGAGCTAAAAATCACAAAGTCTGAGAGCTAGAACTTGCTTACTTGCTTGCTTGCTCATTGAGGTTGGTGCCTTTATATAGGCTTTGCTCATGTACCGCCCCCGAGATCTCCAGGAGGTTGTGTCTAACTAGTCCGAGATCCTTGGAGGTAACTGCCATGCATGTTGACCATCTTCCGGAATGAGGGCCAACCTCCAAGGATCGTGGGGTATGCATGTCAAATTTGTCGGCGAGCACGTCTCGTAGGTCGCCAGATCGGCGCTTGGGCCAGGCCGCCAGGTTGGACACCATCAACTTGGCAAGTTGTTACCTTAGTGGTTCCAAGTGTCACCTAGTTGTTTTGAGGTGCCATGTGTCACAATGTCATTGGAGGGCCAAATCCACCCTCATCAGATCAGATCATCCCTATAAACCAAATCATATCTGAGCCATCTAACTAATTCAAAATAGTTGGTTTGCACAAACCAATATGGTTAAATCTAGTTTCTACTGAATGTGTTCTATTCTCATTGATTTGGTTTCGTTTTGTCTCAAATTGATTCACTTGAGCTAGACTCACAACAATTACCTATAAGATAAAACAGTGAAGCAACTAAAGCAAAATAACAACCAAGAGAATCCAATAAAAACAAAAATAAAGAAATCCGAGCAAAGACATAGGAAACAAGCACCTCCAAGAACATAAAGGATTTACGCAAGGTTTGGCCTTATCACCTACACACATGGAAAAGATGAAAACCTTATTCATTAGAAAGGAAAATGAGAATCAGTACATGGTACCTTGTGATTTACAACCCAATACAATCCTTAATCCTTGTACACCCTTTCATCTTTTCCTCTCTTAACCCCAAGAACACATAAAGAAAAGAACCTAATCTTACACCAAGAGCATTCCTCTCAACCTCTATTTTTTCCAATCCATCAAGTAAAAGAGCAAAACTTCCCAAACCGTACATATAAAAGAAACCTTTTGGGCTAAAATTGAAAAATAAGACACAATCCCAACAATTCGTTCTAGTTCTACATGATAGAGTGATACAATATATCAAGTTTTGGTTGTCGATTCTATGCATTGTACAACTCTAATTAGGCTAAAATTTTAAGGGCATACAATATACCCTCTAAATTATTTGTGCATGAACTTTCATGCTAAAAATAATTTCTATATGTAGAGTTGTTTGGCTAGTTGTGTGAGTAGTTTGCCGGTTTATTATGTTTAAGCTTTCATGTTTTATTTTTTTCCATTTTGTTATTTACTATTTATTAAATGTAGAATTCATAGTAACTGGATGATTTATGATTCGATATAATTAAATGATACAATAAAATAACTAAGGTAAACTTGATTAAAGGTTATAGAATTAATATATAAATATTTTTATGATACATAAATAGTATTACTACATTAATATATATTAAGATTGTAATGTTAGTATATGCAAGTTAAGATTGTATGTTAATTAATTCATGTTAATATTAATACTTTCGATCTACTAGTATCAAGAGAGATTATGCTTACCTTATCTAGTTTCCAGATAAGGTCCCTTGTCATGCCTTCGTTACTTGGTTAGAAGCTCATCAAAGCTTGTCTACCCATGACTGTCATTCCATGGTAATATTTCTTCTTCCATTGTTTATGCTCTATGTCGGACTGAGCATGCAGGAATCCCATGATCACCTGTTCTTCTTGTGTACCTTCTTGTCTCAAGTGTGGGGCAGAATTTCTAGCTTAACGGATTGTGTTGGGCACCTAAAGGGATTCTTGATTTGGAGTTGCAATCGTTGGGTCAACACTAAGAGAGAGATAAGCTTTAGAGATGTGTGCTTCAAGTTGCCTTCGTAGATATATATCAATTATGGGAAAAGAAGAACAAAAGGTGTTTCTAAAACTCTCATCTCCCATGGAAAATAATGTGGTGCCTATTTTCAAGAACAAATTAAGGAGATACAACAAGTTGTAATAACTATTGAAAGATTAAACTCATGAACCTCATGTAAGATTAAACTCATGAGCTGCATGTAACATAATCAAAAAAAAAAGATGTTTAATGATTAGAGAAACAATAGTATGGTGCCTTATTTAAGAATAAAGGTGACATAAAGTTATAATAACTATTGAGAGATTATACTTATAAGCTACATTAAAAAACTTTAGCAGAGAATTGATATGGCCCAAATACCTCAGAAGGGTGTTCCATGTGGTGGACTTTAGAGAGAAACCTTGTCCTTTCACAAGCCTTGGGGGAATTATGGATATACCCCCCCCCCNCCCCCCCAAGAATTAATTGTGGCTTTACTCTTGACCACTATGACCTTCGCAACGCTTGACCACATGGCACTAGCCCTCGTGGACACACTTAATGCAAACCAACGTGGAGATGTTGACCCTATGTATTTTGATGATAACTAACTCATTGAGAGTATTAATGGTGTGTTAAGTATGAGAGTATTAATGGTGTGTTAAGTATGCAACGCTTCTCTTGTTGAAGGAATTATTAACATCAATATGTTGGCTAAACTAGCTAGGGATTTGTAGCTGAATTTCAAAAAATTTTCAGTCCAAACTTGAGAACTGATTCTCTAAATTTGGAGAATTAGACTCTCGTGTGATCGATCTAGCATATGATCAAATCAGATTTGATTTCCAAATAAACTATGAACGTATCTGTTACGGGGACTAATAGAGATGCTCCTAGAGTGGTGGTTCATGCCCAAAATTTAAGCTCAAATCATCCTCCCAATTAAAGATGGAACAGTTTATGTGTATAGGTCAATCTCGCAACTAGTTTCAGTTGAACTGCTTATCCAATTAACTTGGATTTTTACAACTATGAGAACACTTTAAGTTCTAATGTTTTGTAGAAAAAAAAAAAAAGACAACAGAAACAAAGCTTCTCAAATCTGGTTCAAATTAAGAATTTTAGGTGGCATGAGAGTCAAGAGAAAGGTGCTAGAATATGATGAACTAGTAGGTGTCAATCTCGACCTCTTATCTCATATATATGGACCCCATTCCTAATGTGATAGGACTATCCAAATCTGATTTAATTAGTCCTCTAACCACATTATATAATATGGAAATCCATACCCAAAACCATACCTATTTTTGACCCATTTCGTATGACAACTTAAGTTGTCATGTGACTAGTCTAATTAGTTAATGGACTAAGGCCCATTACTTAAGTTGTTCAATAACATAATTGTTGGAAGCCTTATTGGGCTTGAATAAATGTATGGCATGGGACCCATAGAGGTCCTATATCAATCTATATGAGTTTGGCCCATGCTAGAAAGTACATGGGTTAAATTCATTGATCAAAGTCAATGAACCCCTAAGCCAATCGAACTGGGCTCAGTATGAGCCCAATACTTAAGTCCGAGTAATCCTTGGTTTTAGCCACCATATGAAGCCTCAGGATAATGGATTGACATAAGATAAAGCACATCAGGTTTCAGCCCTATAATGGTCTTTTCCTTTTGATCTCTCAACCCTAAATGATCAAAACATTGCTAATAGGGAAAGGACCTCTTCCTTGATTGTTAAATGCAATATCACACCCTCTATTTAGATAGATTCTGAGATTAAAACATTTTGCATCATTTTTTCATAAAATATATCATAAATATAAATATATTTTGCAAAGAGAATTGAAAAATAGTTGAAATCCATTACAGGTAGTTTTAGATTTCTATTAGAGAGAATGTTAACCTTGATATTTTCTTTATCTAACAAAGGGGTTGATCCTATCACAATGATCACCCACTTAGGTAATATTTAAAACTACTCCAACATACCTAAGTATTTTACCCTAAGAGGACTCCACTAATTGGCATATCAAAAGCAGCACAGTCTAAGACCTAATGTAGTATCATTATTGAGACCGGGGTTAAGTGCAATTTTCAGAGCATAACTAGAAATTGGTCAATGTTCAATGTTTCTTTCAAACACCCATTAATTGTACTTAGGGTCTAACCCTAGGAATTGAGACAAGTTGCTCCACCATTTCTACGGTACATCCATGTTAGCCTTACCAAGATATTCTCAAGTTTACCCAATGGTGAAAAACTTTCTAAACTAACATAAGTCTTAGAAGTGTCTAATTTAAGGGGTAATTCAAAAAAACACATCAATAAAACATGAAACAATAATGAACTAATTCTATTAATTCATAAATCTTAATATACATTAATTTGATTGGAATTAAGGGCATACATTGTCTAACATCTTTAAGCTTCAATTGTATTAAAGAAAAATTGCCACTAAAGATGAAGTGGAAACTTTGCTTAACTCAGCACCCTGAGCTTCATTTTCTTAACACTAATACCACATCTTTAAGCATGATAAGGCTATTTCATGAACTTAAAGGTCTTGGAGCTACTCAAGAAGTTGAGTGCTATAACAACTCATTAAGGGGAAGTACCACATCAAGCCATGTTTAAAAGTGTCATATCTTTAGGATCTTGATGTAATCAATTGAATGAGATGCATCTTCTATAAGGCTCAATAAGACCAAACTCGATTTAGGCAACTTTAAAGATTAATGGTTATAACATGTTTAGTTCCTAGGATTTTCTGGACTTAAACAAGCATTTGCAATCTTAGAAAACCATTTTAAAAGCCAAAACAAGAGTTCCCAAATCTTTTGGATGAATATTTCAAGGATTCCATGTATTGAGCTAGAAATAAGGCACGCTTGCCAAGCTTTGTAGTATAGTCAACTAACTACGATAATTGAGGTATTATATGTCTGACTATGGAACTTAGTCGAATACTCCAAAAGGTATAATTGACTAAGGTGCCATTCATTTATGCTAAAATTCTCTTACCTCTTAAATTTTTGAAAAGTAACCCATGTTTAGGCCATTTGGTGTAGGGTGTTGATTAATGCATTTAAGTGCGTCGTTTGATGTGCCTCTTGTTTTAACATTCATATCACCTTTAGACGTTTTTGCAAATGATAGAATATACCATTAGGTATACCCTCGATTGTTCAATGAAATTACCA
This sequence comes from Nelumbo nucifera, assembly GCF_000365185.1. The sequence continues at coordinate 46,102 of NW_010729249.1, forward strand.
ATAATTGTGATCAGTAAATCACAGTGTCAACCATCGATGAAAAATGATAATAGATAATTAAGCTCAAATAGAGAGTACCAATTTAATTCTCTTAGAAAAGATGCTACATATATATTTTAGATCAACGATACACAATTAATTTAAACCATTCAACAAGCGATAATGAATATGACATTCATAAAATGAATATAACCACTAAGCAATAAAATGGTCATATAAATTATATCATCATAGCATATAGCAAGAAATCATAGTCAATTAAATGGACATAAACAATTAAGCACACATAACTAAATGGTTAATAAGCATGGATATCATAAATTGGCACAATATAATCATTTAGCTCCCCCGTAATTATATAGAGGGTTCATTTGAGTATTCTCCCCCTAAAGCACTTATAATCATGAAGAATATTCCATTAAGTTCTCTTTAATCCACATATGGAGAGAGTAATCAAAAACGCAAAACTCCCCTTAAAGCATATGTGGGGAACAACTTAGTTTATCTCCTCTTAAAATATATATTAGGATTGCTGCAAATATTATGATGCGAAGTAAACTCCCCCTTTCTATTTGGGAAGATGCATTCCTTCTCTTGTATATATCCTGTAATAATCATTTTCTGATAAATGCCTAATTTCTTCTCCTTTGTCATCAACAGAAAGTAAAGGAATAGAGGAATAAACATAATATCATCAATATATATATATATATAAACAATAATGAATAACATGTGATGAGAGGGTAATCATATACCATAACTCCATAATTTTCTTGTAATCCATGGCCTTACCCAAGAGGAGATAAATTGGATAGAGTTCTAAAATCTCTGGTTGTGCTAGAATTCAACCCAAATTCATAAACTATTAAATAATCAAGCTCAATAGCCTTTTCATCAAATTGAACCAAAGCCTTTTGGTGATTAGTTGCATTGGAAGTTAAGGCTTGGTTAGTATGGTTTAGTAATTGATTAATATACTACACTTGAATCAACCAAACTAACTGAAAAAAAGGATCTATAGCTACAAGAAAGATAAACAAATAATGAAGCAGGAGCTGTAGGAGTTAATAGTCAACAATAAAACTCAATAGCAGTTATAAAGACTACTCACAAGATAGCAACTAATAAATAAATTAAACAGTTAAGAATTGCAATCTACTAGTTAATGGTTCTATACTTAATAAGTAGTAAGAAAAATAAATATGAATAACTATAGAAAGAGAAAGGAGCAACTAAAATGTAAATAAACACAACAATAAATGGCCGTTGCACCTTGTGGTGTGAGATGGAGAGAGAGAGGACCAAGCACAAACATGCAAGTAGCGAAGAAATAGACCTGCTACACAAGATAGCTAAGATGTTGACTAGCTATCAAGAACAATAAAACTAACTACAAAAATGTAAATACACTTAGAAATATAAATGTAAGCATTATAACATTAAAAGTAAAGGCAGTTAGTAAGTTAGTGCAATTGAGAGTGTTAGTAGAGTTAGTAGTCTTATAATTGCATAACAGAACTTGTAACTTGTAGATAAACAATTACAAACAAAATAAAAGAAAAGTCTACAAGATCTCAAGAATCCAAGCTAATTTAGTTATATGAGAAGTTAGCAAATAAAACAAACTACAAAACTTAAAAGGAAAAGAATCAAAACCAAAAGAGTCACACATAAATTATTATAGAGGTTCGGGTAACCATGCTTATGTCCTCTACCTAAGGCCATTATTAAGGATTTCCACTAACCTATTGGACTTCTTGGACGCCAGCCAAGCCTTTACAACCAGTAGGACTTCATGGGTGCCTACAATACATTTCTAGTTGAACTTACAATGGGTGCTAACAAGACCTAAACCTTCAGGGATTTTAGGTGCCTAAAAGACCTTATAGTTAACCTTAATAGAGGTGCCAACAAAATCTCAATGGTGTTCAATAACATGAACACCAACATGCTTAAAGATCTTCTACTAATAAGTATAGGAGCAGGTTTATGCAAGAGCAACTTCTTAATAGGTGGATCAAGGTTTGAAATTTCAATACGTATTGGGCTGTATCGGCCAGTACGTATCATATCGGGGGCTTCTCGATATGCCCCTCCAGGGGGTGTTATTTCGACCAATTCAGGTGGTGGGTAGACCTTAAACTGGATTTGAAGAAAACTAAAAAATAAAAGTTATTGATATTGCCCGATACGCCTCTACCTACGTACCAGGCGTATCGATATTTTGAACCTTGAGGCATATATAAACAATTACAACTTAAACTACCTCAGTTGCTAGAATATTCACAAATGCTCAGCTCAGGGAGGAGGATCCCAATAGATAGATGAGAACAATCTCAAAGAGTTCTCAACAAAGCTCACCTATAAACCAGATGAACATTAAGGATCTCCTCTAAAAGACTTTGGCTCTTGCTAGCTCTCTTTGAAGAACAAATATATACAATATGTACAAGTAAAAACACAAGTTGTTTTTTCACAAGCTTGATTCAAAACATGCTCTTACTTTTCTTGTTTTTGAATCAAGCTAAGACCCTTTATTTATAGAGGGTTTGAAAGAAAGTGACCACGTTCTAGGCATTAAAAGGATTTTACCTCTTTAGAAAATGATAAAAATTTCCTCTAACTCGTTAGAAGCCTTTCTAGATTTAGCAATAGTTGTTGGAGCCTTTAAACAATCAAATTTCTTCGTTGTAGATAGGGGTGTAAATTGGACTAGATTTGGTCCAATCCAATCCAGCCCAATGTGAATCCATTATAAATGGACCAGGTCCAATCCAATCCATTGAATGTTTTGGACCGGTCCAATTCAATGTCTGGACCGTCCAATCTATTCAAATTCATTTTGATTTAGATTGGTTTCAATTCAAACCCGGTCCATTGACATGTATATTCTTATCTTATACCAATGGACCAGATATTTGCTTAATCCAACCCAATCCAATATAAATTTGTTACAAATGGACCAGGTCCAATCCAATCTAATAAATATTTTGGACCGGATTGGTCCAATCCAACATGCCTTATCGGTCCGTCCAATCCGTCCAAATTGATTTTGGACTGGATGGGGTCCAATCCAAAACTGGTCCATTGACACCCTTAATTGTAGATGATTTCATTACTTTAATAGTCAAATATAACATGAGGAATGAATATTTTTTCTCCTTTAGTTTACTATTTCCTCCTTATGGACTAGTAATCTTGTAAACTTAGTCAGTCTAAGTAGTCGACACATCTTCTCAGACTAGGTAATTTGCACACCTCAACTGTCATAAATAATCGATACATGAATCTGTATAGTTAACTACTTTTCATAATTAGGTCTAATTTGCTTGACAGACATCCCCAAACACTTAGAAACCTTGGCAAATTTTGCCCAAAGGTTTGGAAACCTTTTCTTTAGCTTTTAAGATGTTTTCTGACTTTTATAACATGATTAGGCTCAGGAAGCCAAGGAACCAAACTTAAATGGATTATGGTTTCTAATGATGACCAAGTCCAATCTTGTTGAGCATCTATGAGGTGCGTCATATCACTAGTTTGCAACAAGATTCTAGAAAAAATAAAAACTAATTAAGTATAACTTGATGTATAAATCTTGACTCCTTGATGAGTTGTTGTTGTAGATTATTATTTAGCAGTTTTAAAGCCTTTAAGTTCATGGATAACCTTAATGCTTGATTTCTTGAAGTTTTCTAGAGAAAGATTGATGATGGTGTAGAATTACATTGAAGCACAAGTATAGCTACTCAGTAGAGATCCCACTTGAACATTTGTAATATTCTAGATTTTTATATTAAGCATATTGAAGGTTATTAAAGGTCTTACACACTTAAATATACCATTATACTTCTAATGTATTTGTTATCATCAAAACACATAGGATCAACAATCTCCCCTTTTAATGATGACAAGGAGTTGATGAAAAATAATAATAATAAAATTAAGCTCAATATGGAAGTACTACTCTCCTCGATCATGCTACATAAAACAATTAAGCACAAAGATGCACATAACAAATTTATCACTCAAAAAGATATTAGGACATGGCAATAAATGCATGTATTCAGATAATTAACAATACTCCATAGCGTTGCCATAACATCATTACTTATCCTCAAGTAGAGTAGGAACCAAATCATCATTGAGAGCCTTCTCCACAACCTCATTGCTTCTCCTCAACTCTGCTAACACAGCATTGACATCTCCACTTGGAGACCTAGCAAGCTCATTGGTCATAGTATTAATTTAGAGACAATGCATCAACATCAGAAACTTTACGTAAACACTCTCGAGCTCATCAAGATTCTGCTCAGCCTAATCTAGAAAACGAGAACATAAATGAGAGAAGCAAAATAAATCAAAGCATAAAAACAAACACTTAAGATATGGAAATAACGAAAACGCCAAGTAATATTACCTACTCGAATTTTCCCCCTTTACGGTTTCAACAAGAATCTTTAACATAGACCCCACAAAGAAACCTAACTTGCCCTTTGAAATTGCAAACAAGAACTTGACCATTCCCACCTAAATCACAAACTAACCAAGAATATTAGACTATTTAAAATGAAATCAAAACAAAAATTAGTACCATAGACTGTAGAAATAATTTTTGTAGTCCTGGTAAATCAATAAAAATCCCAACCAATAGATCTTTGTGGTTGACTAGAGGAAACATATGCAAACCTACTTAATGATATACACAATTTGGACGATAGGCAGTACAGCCTAGAGGCGACATTGGCTTAGGAGAAAACAACATGAAAGGGAAGCAACAAAGCAATTCAAATGCAACCACTTTTTTTATTGAATTCTATAAGACCGTACCAAAACTTACCACGTGGCACCCATCCACCTTAGCCGCAAGGACGGACAACAAGTGCCAAATGGTGCCAACATTCAACATTTTATTGTCCTTGCAAATTGCATTTGACCCACCTCTGAGCTCTGACTGTGGCTATGATGAAATGTCTGTGATCATCAACCCAAACGGCCACCTCGCAAGGCTGCAACAGAAAAATTAATTTTGGAAGCAGCACCAACATAAAGGAAAAGAAAAACATGTCGTCCTCACCATGGATCTTTGGTTGGGAAATAATACTCTATTCAACTGGAAAATAACATTTTCCAGTGATTTTTAGTGTCAGAAAGAGAGAGGCACCCAATTTAACGCAGCGTAGAAGTACTAAACCGGGCTGGCTATGCAAGCACCGGGCAAACACCAGCTTCGTAGCGAAGCTATTCGTGAATCTCTTAGAAGAGAGAGAAAAGTTGGCAAAAACTGAATTGTGTTTATTAGCTTGGAAATAGCAGTTTTATAGTACATCTAGAAATTGTAGAGTAACTGGGAAAGAAAAATTGTGATAGATCTTGAACAGCTAATCTTCTAACTAGGATCGAACTCTTCTTGGATGTTGCCTTGATCCCCACCGTCCGGTCTCCCTGGGTCTATCCATGCATGAGTTATCTTGCCTCCTTGGAATTACCTTGGATCTTGGACTTCTTGAATTCTTGATTATCATGAATTCTTGAATTATCTTGGATTCTTGATTTATCTTGAATTTTGGCTCTTGGATCTTGGAAATTATCCTTATCCTGCATGTGCCTCTTATCTCTTGCATTGCCGCCTATATGAGGAGATGGGCCTTGAGATGGGCCTCCATCATTCTCCCCCACATTGAAAGAACTCGACCCCGAGTCGTGACTAGGATATGCAAGTGTCATCTCTGGTAAGTAGCGATGAAGGTCAGCAACATTAAATGTCTTAGAGATACCCATATGATCTGGTAGGTCCACAACGTAAGCATTGTCATTGATCTTCTTCATGATCTTGTATGACTGTACTTTTGAGGCTGCAGTTTGTTGTACTTTTCCACGGGAGTCATTTCCTTCCTCAAGAACACCATAACTTCATCACCGATATCTCTGCAGTTTGCATTGGTTTGCTCCAGTTTCTGCTTTACGGCGTCCTAGGCAGACTAGACCTGGTCTGCCATTTGTTCTATAGAGGTACTGACACCGGGCACTCTGGGTAGCTTCACTAAGTCCAGTGCATGATTAGGAACCTTCATGTAGACAATGGAGAACGGAGATCTACCGGTAGAACTGTGGACTGCATTATTGTATGCGAACTCGGCCTGTGCTATGGTGAAATCCCACTGCTACGGTCTCTCCCGACAGATACTGCGAATCAAATTACCAAGGGTCTGATTCACCACTTCTATCTGTCCATTCGTCTGCGGATGGGCTGTACTGCTGAAATTTAATGATGAGTCAAATAGCCTCCACAGGGTCATCCAAAAGTGACTTAAGAACTTTGTATCTCAATCTGATGTGATAGTCATAGGCACCCCATGTAAACGGACAATCTCCCTGAAAAATAACTTGGCTGTCGCTGATGCATCTGCTGTCTTCTTGCATGGGAGGAAGTGAGCCATCTTAGAGAACCTGTCAACCACTACAAAGACGAAGTCCATATTTCTTGGGGTTTTTGGCAAGCCTAGCAAGAATTCCATGGACAAGTCTTCCCAAATTGCAGTAGGAACGGGTAGAGGCATGTAGAGACCAGTATTCTGGGTCTGTCCTTTAGCTGTCTGACAAATATAGCATCTACTCACAATAGTGGACACATCCCTTCTTAATTTCGGCCAGTAGTAACGCCCCTTGATTGCGTCCATTGTCTTGTCCCTTCCAAGGTGTCCTGCTAATCCACCCCCATGCAGATCCCTGATGATCTTTTCATGGAGGGAGGTGCAAGGGATGCACAGTTGTTCCCCTTTCATAAGGAATCCATCATGAATGTAAAAATCATCTGTTGGCTGTCGATTCACACACTTTTCCCATACTTGTTGGAAGTCCTCATCCTGGGTGTATTGGTCTTTTAAGCACTCAAAACCCACAATCTCAATACTGAGGGTCTTGACGAGGGCTATACGTCTGCTAAGAGCATCGGCCACTGTATTTTGTTGTCCAGCCTTATACACAATTTTTTGTGGAAATTTATCAAGGAAAGCAGACCATCTTGCATGCAGATCACTCCTTAATTGTTTTTGCTTACTGAGATACTTTAGGGCTTGGTGGTCAGTGTAAAGAACAAACTCTTTTGCAATTAAAGTGTTCCCATGTTTTCAATGCTCTAACCACAGCATAGAATTCTTTGTCATAAGTGGACCACTTTCTCCTGGATTCACATAATTTTTCACTAAAGAAGGCAATGGGTCTCTTTTCTTGTGACAATACAGCCCCTATGCTAACACCACTGGCATCACATTCAACTTCAAATAATTTATCAAAATTTGATAAGGCAATGACAGGAGCAGTGCATAATTTTTCTTTTATGAAAGCAAAACTCTACTCTTGTTCTTCTCCCCATTGAAACTTCTCATTTTTCAAACACTCAGTGATGGGAGCTACAATACTACTAAAGTGTTTGATAAATCGCCTGTAGAAAGTTGCTAACCCATGGAAGCGTCTTACATCCGTGACATTTGATGGGGTTGGCCACTCCCTAATGGCTTTCACTTTTTCTTCATCTACTTTAATTTCATCCTTACTTACAATGAATCCTAGGAACAACAAATTATCGCTCATGAAAGTGCATTTCTTTAAATTAGCATATAATTTGTTTTCCCTTAATGCTTTTAATACCTCCCTGATATGTCCAATGTGCTCAGTGATAGATTTGCTATAAATTAAAATATCATCAAAATATACCACAACAAATTTACCAATAAAGGGACGCAGTACCTTATTCATTAGCCTCATGAATGTGCTGGGTGCATTGGTTAGTCCAAAGGGCATGACTAACCATTCGAACAGTCCATCTCTAGTTTTGAAGGTTGTCTTCCATTCGTCTTTGGGACAAATTCTGATCTGATGGTATCCACTCCTGAGATCGATTTTAGAGAATACTACAGCTCCATCAAGCTGATCTAACATGTCGTCCAGTCTGGGAATGGGGAATTTGTAGCCAATAGTAATTTTATTAATAGCTCTGTTGTCGACACACATCCTCCAACTTCCATCCTTCTTTGGTGTTAACAATGCTGGTACAATGCAAGGACTCATACTGACCTGAATATGCCCCTTTTTCAACAATTCTTCTACCTTTTCCCGTAAAATTTTATTTTCTTTAGGACTCATCCTGTAATGTGGGAGATTAGAGAGACTAGCACCTAGAACAAAATCAATGTGATGTTTTATATCTCGCATGGGTGGGAGTTCATTTGGTAACTCATCTGGAACTACATCATGGAACTCATCAAGTAGTTCATGCATTTCCACTGGAATTTTATTTTCTTCCAATGCCTTCTTTATACTTTCCCCCTTTACTACCAACAAGTGTACATCGCGRGTATCCTTACACTCTTTCATAAATTCAGCATGATGATGTGTAATAGTAAGGAAATTTTTCTCATCTGTTTTTGGAACCTTTGGGGAATTCTTTTCAACCATGGGTAATAAAGTGTAGCGTATACCCTCTTTTTCAAGTTGGTAGGTATTCTTCCTACTCATGTGTCTTGCATCTGTATCAAACTACCAAGGCCTCCCTAGCAAAATATGGCAAGCATCCATGTCTACAATATCACAATATACCTCATCATTGTACTTACCAATGGAGAATGGGACCTTGCAGCGTCCCTCCACCACCTGTATGCCACCGCCTTCCTTGATCCACCCAATTGTGTATGGGTTTGGATGTTTTTCAAGTAGTTGTAATTTTTGTATCACATCCCAGCAAATAATATTTTCTTGACTGCCACTATCAATAATTAAATCAAATAATTTACCCTTGACAGTACATCTAGTACGGAACAGTCGGTGTCGTTGAGTGGTATCTTTATTTCTTTGGGGCAGCATTAATTTTCTCACAACACATGTATATTCTTCATGTTCGTATGGTCCTTCTTCATCCTCCCCATCAGATCCACAATATACTTCCTCTTCGACATCTTCTTCCTCCTCCCTCTCTATCATATTAACTGTCTTCCTTCTAGGACAGTCACTAGACCTATGCCCAACTTCATTGCACTTAAAGCATTTAAAAGGAGCAGGTTTTGCATAGGGATTACTGGGTTTAGGAGGGTTGGAAGGGTTACCTCGAGTATTTCCTCCCGTGATGGCCTTACCGGCATTAGCTGTAGTCACCGGGTGAGAAGGTTGTATTCTTGGGGCTGGTTTGTTTCTGTTGACAGCTGCCGATCTGTTGTCCCTCCCATTGTACCGGCGGTAATTATCACCACGGGCCTTTTCTTGGAACATTAGTTCAGCTTTTAAAGCTAGGTTCCTTCCTTCCTGCACACTAAGAACCATATGGACGCCAATTTTATCTCTGATAGCCGGTCTCAAACCGCTCAGATAACGGGCTGCCTACTGGTTATCACTTTCAGATAGCTGATTTCGTTCAGCCAATCTTAGAAATTCATATGTATATTCATTAACACTCCTTGAACCCTGCACACATCGCTGATATGATTCAAACATATATTGTTCATAATCTGGGGGTAAAAATCTACCTCTTATAAGCTATTTCATGCGCCTCCAGGTTTGAACAGGACATCTTCCTTCTCTGATCCGGGTCTCTCTCATCCATTCCCACCAGACAGATGCGCCTCCCTTCAGTCGAAAGGCTACCAATTTTACCCTTCGTTCTTCCGGGATTTGCATGTATTCAAAGAAACGGTCAACCTCTGTGATCCAATCTAGAAGGCCCTCTATATCCAGATCCCCACTAAAAGTAGGAATATCTACCTTGAGTTTGAATTCATCATTATTCCGACAAGGGTGGAAATTACCTAGGTTGCGCCAATTTCTACCGTTCCTGCCGTCGTCATAACAAGGTCCTTCGATTGGGTAAGGGTACAGATTGACGTGATCGTCTCTTTCAATTGGGTACGGGTTCTCCCGGTTCCTGGGAACGTCCTCCTGTAACAAGGTCCGCAGTTGTCCAACGATCTCTGCCAACTGCTGCTCGATGTTGCGTGTAATCGTGCGCTGCTCTTCGATTGCTCTCCAAACAGCTTGTAACCCCTGATCTCCGTCACGGGGTGGGTTGCGACTGCTACCATCTGGGTTGGCCATCTGACTGGGCGAACTCCCTGCTCTGATACCACCTGACGCAGCGTAGAAGCACTAAACCAGGCTGGCTATGCAAGCACCGGGCGAACACCAGCTTCGTAGCGAAGCTATTCGTGAATCTCTTAGAGGAGAGAGAAAAGTTGGCGAAAACTGAATTGTGTTTATTAGCTTGGAAATAGCAGTATTTATAGTACATCTGGAAATTGTAGAGTAACTAGGAAAAAAAATTGTGATAGATCTTGAACAGCTAATCTTCTAACTAGGATCAAACTCTTCTTGGATGTTGCCTTGATCTCCACCGTCCGATCTCCCAAGGTCTATCCATGCATGAGTTATCTTGCCTCCTTGGAATTACCTTGGATCTTGGACTTCTTGGATTCTTGATTTATCTTGAATTCTTGAATTATCTTGGATTCTTGATTTATCTTGAATTCTTGAATTATCTTGGATTCTTGATTTATCTAGAATTTTGGCTCTTGGATCTTGGAAGTTATCATTATCCTACATGTGCCTCTTATCTCTTGCATTGCCGCCTATATGAGGAGATGGGCCTTGAGATGGGCCTCCATCACAATTCCTCGCTCTCCTCCATCAACCAGTCGTATATGGGCCTCACTTGATGACTTGGACAGAACTACTCCTCAAAGAAAGAGACATAAGATGCCGGATCCATACCAAGAAGGTGATAGCAAACTCTCCCGAGGTGTTTACGAAAGTATGGCTGTAAGAGGACCATCTGGAGGTAACATTCCCATGAACTCTATTCTTTTATTCCTATTGAAGACAGCCAATATATCTGTAACTTGCCACATGCTGATAGCTTTTAGTTTCGCAACAAAAATAGGATGGGAAAGCGTGAAATCATGTTTGTAGGTTTCATAGGATCTCTACATGACACTCATGGACCTTTGCCTCATATGAAATCAAAATTTCGTATCGGCCTGTTTTTGGCCGAAACATATCGTATTGGAGTCTTCCCGATATGCCCCTACAGGGGGTGTTTCGGGTCAGCAAGTGGTTCTGAGGGTATACCAGCCTTAAATCGGCCCCTCTGAACCAGTTTCGAAATTAATAAAAAAAAAAACATTAAAAACAGGTCCGGTGTATTAATATTTTGAACCTTACTTTACATCTAAAAAGTTGATAGCATATTCTACCGGGATAAAATCAAAGGGTAATTCACACTCCAACCTTGCATCTACCTGGAGAGGAACAATAACATAGTGGTATAGAGGATTCAGCGCCTCTTGATTCTCAAATGACCTTGTCTCGTCTAGTGTTTTGAACAAAGTAATGGGATCCAGGGAAGAAATACCGGGTCCTAAGATATCGGGAATAATTGGAATTTTTAGAGAGTGAACTATTTTTTACAAAGAAAATGAATCAGAAATTGGAACTATACACAAGGAAGGAAATTCGTTTCTCTCTGAGTTTTCCAGAGGCTTCATTTCTCTCTGGGTTTTCTAAAGGTTTCGTTTCTCTCTCTACAGCCTCCCTCTCGTGACTTCCTCGACGTTTTACTTTCTCAACCTTGCTTCGTCTCCTCTTCCGCCTTCGAGCCACCCCCCCCCCCCCTCTCCCTTTTCTCTCTGGGTTCTCTTATTCTCTTCTTCCCTTTCTCTAGTCTTTTTAGTTCTCCCTCTTTTTCTCAGTCCTCTGTCGTTTGTTTTCCATCCTCTGTCGTTCTTTTTTCATCCTTTGCTTCAAATCTTCTTCCTCCTTGTTAGTATTCTATCGACATTACTATCCTAGAATTAAGGAGAGATAGTTCTACTACAATTAATATCCTATCATTATCTTCTTAATTCTAGGAGAGATAGTCCTATCGATAGTTGGTGTACATATCCTCCTTGTATTCTAACTTAGCTAGCCGACCTTGTATCCCTGCTCTATTATAAATAAAGGCTGTAACTTGTTTAATATATGTAAATCAAGAAATATTCTTTTTTTTCTCTATTTATTTTCTTGGCTTATTCGTATTATGGTATCAGAGCCAAAGTCAAGAGGCGATGCATAGAGATTTTTGCCAAGCTTCGTCTTAACGGTTCCAAAGTCCATTGGGTGCTTGATTATCTGGATGTAGTCGTGAAGCCCCATGCCATCAACATCAACAGGGACATTAAAGACCCATCCGTGCTTGTGCTTCATCAATTTGGACAAGATCTGCCCGCAGCGGGTTCTAATGCTGCCCTCTTTGGGTTTCTGCCAAAGGCCGGAGGAAGAGGACGTTTGCTCCCTGAACCTTTCTTACCATCAGGAGGCATTCTCTCCTTTCCCCATGACAAAACCAGAGGGCCCATAGCACTGGTTCGCATTCGGAGTCCGTTTCTCTTTTGCTCCGTCAGCACCTGGTGAATCTAAGGACTGGTTTAGATGTAAAGCCGGCCTTGTGGCAGAGGTGACTTCCTTACCTCCATAGCCGCCAGAAGCGCTGTAACTGGATCTATATTGGATTTCTCTCAGTTCGATCCGGCTGCTCAAGCTCCAGACTTGTTCTAGCTCCGAGATCAGTTGGATTTCTGGAACCTCGCACGAGCACCCCGCCCACCGAACTTCTTGGGCTCGCAATGCCGAGGATCCGCAACAAGCAGTGTTCGGGTACCTCACCAGAATGTCTTTGATCTCCTTCTTCGACTGTTCGTCTACGTACTTCCGGTAGTACGCAACCAATACCTTTGGCTTCCGTTTTTTTTTTTCATGGTATCAATTTCTTGCCTTGGGTGGACACTACTGCAGCTACTGCAGCAGCTGTTTTCGACCAATTCCCTCACTTCTATTGGGACTGTTGTCGATCGTCTCTTCCAGATTCAGTCGTTCTCTACTTCTCCGAGCTCCGGTATATATTAGAAGACTGCACCCATGAAACTCTTTCTCCTGGGTACTGTCTACTTCGAATGAAGTGCATACCTTCTCTGTCATTCCTGAGACTGATTTGGTGAATCTCTAAGGACTATTTCGACCAATCTTCTTTTGGGCAGTTTTCTAGTAAAGGGCAAGTATCAGGCTGGTGTTTGCTTCATAGGAACGAGCAAAGTTCCAGCGGCTTGCATCTGGTGAAGCTTCTTGACACCGGTCAGTATTATGATCTTCCCGTAATTTGTGTTGCTCCAAAAATCTGTGTTTCTTCTCATGGATTCATCTGAAACTGTTCAACATATCTCTCATCCCATCACTGTTACCTTCGATGGCTCAAATTATGATTTATGGTCCCAAGAGATGTGTAGTTTCCTCAAGGGACGTCTTCTATGGCGATATGTGACTGGTGAGATTCCCAAACCTACTAAAATTGCTGATGAAACAGAAGATAAATTTGTTGAACGACTGGAAAAATGGGACGGGAAAAATCATCAAATATTGACCTGGTTTCGCAATACTTGTATTGCAAGCATTAAGTTGGAATTTCGCAGATATGACTCTCCTAAAGAGGTATGGGATTTCCTACAAGCTCGTTATTCTATTTCTGATGATGTACATCAGTTCCAGCTCTATAGGCGTCTTTATCATATGAAGCAGCAACCTGAACAGACCATTCACAGTTATGTCTCTGAATTACAAGTTCTTTGGGATCAGCTAGCACAGTGTGAACCTGAATGGGATAGTACCTCTGCAGCTACTACTTATTCTAAGCTCCACGATCGCCAATGTGTTTGGCATCTTCTGATGACTCTCAGGGATGAGTATGAACCTATTAGTGGTACTCTACTTCATCATAGCCCATTGTCTTCCCTTGAAGTTGTAATCAAAGATTTGCTCTCTGAAGAAACTCGACTAAAAACACTTCGAGATGAGCGATCCTTATTATCTACTGATGTTGTTCTTGCTACTCCGGGTACGTCTGCTACTTCTTCAACTTCCTCTAAATCTTGAAAACGGACTTTCTGCAATTACTGCAAGAAGATTAGTCATACTATCTCTGAGTGCTGCCAATTGCAAGCCAAAAAGGCGTTTGAACAAAAGTCCTCATCCGTAGGTTCTCAAGCTTCGAGTTCTACTGCAGCTACTGCCACAAAGGATTCTTCTGATAACACCTTTCCAAAATTTTCTCTTCGAGACCTCCAATCCCTTCTTCATCAGGTACTACCTCATCATGGTATTTTGATTCTGCCTGTTGCAATCATATGACATCCAATTCATCCCTCTTTACTTTCAAGTCACATCCTTCTATTGCACCAATTGTTCATATTGCTGATAGTTCCACCTTAACTGTCAAAAGTGTAGGAACAATTTCAACACCTCGTTTATCACTTCCTAACACTTTTTTGGTACCTCAATTATCTCTAAATCTTATATCTGTTGGACAATTATGTGAACTTGGTTTTGAAATACATTTCTCAAGTTGTGGTTGTATTGTGCAGGATCCACGGACAGGGAAGATCATTGGGACAGGCCGTAAGGTTGGGAGATTGTTTGAGCTATCATCTCTTCAATTACCATCCCTTGCTGCTGCTGTCACCTTTAGTGTCTGGCATGCTTGCTTTGGGCACATTTCTACCTCTAGATTAGGATCTTTAATTTCTAATGGGTGGTTCACGTTATTTTGTGATTTTCATTGATGACTTTTCTTGATATACATATTTTTATCTCATGCGTAATAAATCTGAACTCCCTGCACTTTATATTCAATTTTCCACCATGATCAAAACCCAGTTTTCCTCTATCATCAAAATTTTTCACACTGATAATGCCATGGAATATCGAGATTCTACCCTTATCCAATTTCTTTCACAAAATGGAACTATCATTCATTCTTGATACAGTTCGAGCTCTTTTAATCTCTTCCTCTTGTCCTAAACGATTTTGGGGGGAAACAGCCCTCACTGCGGTTTATACCATAAACCGCATTCCCTCTCCTGTTATTCATAACATCTCTCCTTATGAACGATTGTATGGCCATTTCCCTAATTACCAATCTCTTCGTGTATTTGGTTGTGCTTGTTTTGTTCTATTACAACCTCATGAGCATACCAAATTGGAACCAAAAGTATGTCTATGTTGTTTTCTCGGGTATGGTATTGAACATAAAGGATATCGGTGTTGGAATCCTCTTTCCCAACGACTTCATATATCTCGTCATATTACCTTTTGGGAATACAAAATGTTCTCAAGTCTCTCCCCATTTCGAGTTACCACAACACCTTCACATTTCTTTGCTGATCCTACTATTTCACTTTTTCCTGATGATTTACCTGGAGGTCCAACTACTTCTTCCTTTGATAGCTCTAATAGTACTATACAACCTGCAACCTCTCCGACTGCATCTACCTTGGCTATGGATCCTCCACCTCTACCTTCTTCTAAGCCCTTGATTGCTCCTGATGAGTTCGACTCTGACTGTTCTGATGCTCCACTCCGTCGTTCTGGTAGGGTCACTAAACCTTTTGTTCTTCTTCGTGATTTTCATTGTTATTCTACCATTGTATCTTTATACAAGCCTTGCACTTATCGCGAGGCTAGTATTGACCCTCTATGGCAGAAGAAATTCAAGCTCTTACAAGCACTCACACTTGGGATTTAGTTGMCCTGCCTCTAGATAAATCCATGATTGGTTGTAAATGGGTCTACAAAATCAAGACCCGGGCAGATGGTTCCGTTGAGAGGTATAAAGCTAGATTGGTAGCTAAAGGGTTTACACAGGAGTATGGCATTGATTATGAGGAGACTTTTGCCCCGGCTTCCTGTCTCACCTCTGTTCGCAGTCTTATTGCAATTGCTGCAGTTAAGCACTGGCAGCTATTTCAGATGGATGTTAAGAATGCTTTTCTCAATGGCGATCTTTCTGAAGAGATTTATATGCAGCCCCCTCCTGGTTATGATCATCTCCCTAATCAGGTTTGTCGTCTTCGTAAGGCTCTATATGGACTTAAGCAGGTGCCTCGAGCATGGTTCTCCAAATTCAGCTCTACTATTTGTCAGTTTTGTTTTAAATCTAGCACTTATGATCTTGCCTTGTTCATCCGTAAGACATCTCAGGGTTGTGTACTTCTCCTCCTTTATGTGGATGACATGATCATTACTGGCGATGATCTGTAGGGCATTTCCACTCTTAAGACTTTTCTTAGCAAACAGTTTGAAATGGAAGATCTTGGTCGCCTCAATTATCTTCTAGGCGTTGAGGTCTCCTCCGACCAATCGGGATATTATCTGTCTCAGGCCAAGTATGTTATTGATCTTATTTCTCGTGCATGACTCACTGATACTAAGACTGTTAACACTCCGATTGAGCCCAATGCCCATTTTACAGCCACTGACGATACTCCTCTTAGTGACTGCACCTTATATCGGCAACTAGTTGGTAGTCTTGTATACCTTACTGTCACTCATCCTGATATTGCGTATGCTGTTCATATTGTAAGTCAGTTCATGTTTGCCCCTCGCACTACTCATTATGCTGTTGTGCTTCGTATCATCCGTTATGTCAAGGGCACTTTGTTTCATGGACTTCACTACTCTAGTTCTTCCTCTCTTCAGTTGATCGCATACTCTGATGCTGATTGGGCTGGTGATCCTACCAATAGACGCTCCATTACTAGTTATTGCTTCTTTCTTGGAGATTCTCTTATATGTTGGCGTAGTAAGAAGCAAACGGTTGTCTCTCGTTCCAGTACTGAAGCTGAATATCGAGCTCTTGCTGACACTACCTCCGAGTTGTTATGGTTACGATGGTTACTCCATGACATGGGACTTACTCATTCATCTGCAATCTCACTTTACTGTGACAATCGTAGCGCCATACAGATTGCCCACAATGATGTATTCCATGAGCACACTAAGCATATTAAGACTGATTGTCACTTTATTCGTCATCATGTGCTCGAGGGTACTGTTCACCTTGTTCCTGTCCCTTCCCAGGATCAGTCTGCCGATATATTTACCAAAGCTCACTCTCCTCTTCGCTTTCGTGCTCTAGTTGGCAAACTCCAAATGACTGACACATTACCATCTTGAGTTTGAGGGGGGATGTTAGTATTCTATCGACATTACTATCCTAGAATTAAGGAGAGATAGTTCTACCACAATTAGTATCCTATCATTATCTCCTTAATTCTAGGAGAGATAGTCCTATCAACAGTTGGTGTACATATCCTCCTTGTATTCTAACTTAGCTAGCCGACCTTGTATCCCTGCTCTATTATTAGAAACGGTTTCAGTTTTTGGGACTTTGCTGCATTTTGCGGCTTTCTTGGTCGCACTATTACTGCCTCCTCGCCCTTTTCTTGAGCGTCCCTCCTATCTCTTTCTCTCACTTTGGATGGATGGAACTGCATCAGATTGTTGTTTCTTCTGTTGATGATTTTACTCCTTTATCCACCATTCATGTATATTTTGATCTTTCCAAGAATTTGTCTTGGACTTTCTTGCTTAGCACTGTTACCAATTCTTTGAAGTCTAAGTTTCTGGATCGAATGAAATATACTTGCCTTTGCCTTAAAAAAAAGAATACACGAAAAAAGCAAAAGTTTTAGTATACACTTAGAGATCGAACAACCAGTAAAGGGGTTTTCAACGAATACTGTTCCTTATATAAGCATAACAAAAGTGAAATCATTACATTTAGCATCAATCTACAGAAATTGTGCATTGCCCGAGAAGTTTTCTAAGGCTCAGTTTGGATTGCATTTGTACTCCTTCCAAACTCAGCCTAAGGAAGTTACTAACGTAACAACTTCCATTCGAGCAGAAATTTTGAATTTAAATAGCCTCACCCTGTAGTACCCCACAAAATAGCCTTGTCTCATTTTAAGTAATGTCCTGGAATAACCTTGTCTTTGTCAACCCTCCATAACAAAATAGCCCCACAACCTCACAAATTCAACCGATAACCTTGCAGTACTATTTAATAGCCTATATAACACTAAGCCTCAAGACGATACCCAGTTATAACTAATAGCCTAACAAAAATAAGTAACTTCCTAAAATCCCTTCAGAATTTTGGGGGTTTATCTTTCTAAAAAAGTTTTCACACAAATGAGGGCTAATCTTTCTAAAATCTCTTTATAAATTCGAGGGGTCGATCTTTCTAAAAATTCTAAAGACATTTGGAGGCTAATTTTTCTAAAACCATTTTAGAATTTTGGGGGCTGATCTTTCTAAAAATTCTGCAAACATTTGAGGGCTAATCATTTTAACATTTCTTCATAATTTTGCGGTTGATCTTTCTAAAAATTCTTCATATATTTGGGGCAATCTTTCTAAAATCTCTTTAGAATTTTGGGGCTGATATTTCTAAAATTCCTCAAACATTTGGGGGCTAACATTTCTAAAAATTCTTCAAGCTTTAGGGGCTAATCTTTTGAAAAATCTTTATAAGAATATTGATTCTAGAAGCTTCAATCCTTCAGATTTCACTCCCAAAATGGGGGGGCTAATGATTGGTAACAAGGGTCAAATTACCTAACCCATTTTTTTGCTTAATGCCAAGCAAATGTCAATTGAATTCGTCAAGAGCATACTAGAAAGGTAGAGGAGCTCCTCATCCGCCATGCAAAGATGAATAGTGGATGAACAAATAAACCAAAAGAAAACAAAGTGTAGAATAGTAGAAGAAAGGGAAAAAATAGAGTAATGGAGAGAAGGAAGGTGATGCAAAATCTGTTATTCATCTCTTGTTGGAGGATTCATCTACACCTCCATGGAGTATCCACACTCTCATTATGAATTCCAAGAGATATCTTCTTCACCCTCCCTCTTACTCAGTTACTTTTGTTCCTCGATCTTATAATCGAGTTGCACATTGTCTTCCCAAACATGTTTTTTCCTGTTCTTCCTGTGTAACTTGGTCTCTACCTCCTGGTTTCCTGATTCCTAATCTTGAATCTAATGCAACTAAGTAATTTGTTGAATGGATTTTCCTAAGGGCATTTTCAAAAAAATAAAAGGAAGTCTAGAAATTTTCTTCTTTTTTTGAATTTTTTAATTTTTTTAATCCATATAATTTTTGAAACTACCAATTAGAAACTCTGTTTTTCTAAAAAAAAAATTCCTAAAATCTCTCTCTCTCTCTCTCTCCCCTCACACGTTCCAATAACCTAAATAATCTAATATCCTAAAATTTCTTCTAAACAACCTCCCCCACTATCCCTAACTTTCTCCTAAATTATCTCTAATTTAATAGAGAATTACTATCCTAAATTATCTCTAACTCTTATTTATCTTCTCCCCCATTTTTTATCTACATCTATTTAAAGAAAGTTTGAATTAAAAAATTAAGAATTATTTAAATATTCTAACAAAAGTATATAATAACTTTAAAATATTTATTAAAAAGATAAAAATAATTATAACCAATTTAATAATATTCATATTATTAATAATTATATAACTTTACAAAATTCATCATGAAATTATGTACAAACAATATAAATTATGCTTTTTAGAATTATTCAAT
This sequence comes from Nelumbo nucifera, assembly GCF_000365185.1. The sequence continues at coordinate 65,564 of NW_010729249.1, forward strand.
CTAAATGTTATTCAAATAATAAAAATCTAACATTCAAAATGAAACATTATTTAAATATTTCAACAACTAAATATCTTAAATAACAAAATACTAAAATTAATATTTTAAATATTTAGTTAAATAACAAAATATTTAACATAACTAGAATTTAAATAGTTAAAATAACAAAATTATGTATTAATAGAAATATAATTTTATGGATTATTAAATTCAACAAGTAATTAATATTTTAAAATTTAAATAATGATATTATTTCAATAAATAAATAATATTGTAAATAACTAATATAACTTTCAAAAAAATTAATGTTTATTAATAATAATTTTAAAACTTAATCTATATTTATTATATATTTATATATACTAAAATTAATACTTATTGTATTTCAATAATTATTTATTGTTTTCTATGATAAATAATCAATATATATACTGTTATTTAGCTTTTTAAATTTAACTTATTATGTAGTTTTGCTATAAATTTTTAATAATTATTGGAGATTAAACTATTGTTCATGGGTTGGTTCGGTTTAGTTGTAAGTTGTATGGCCAACCAAGGGGGTGTTCTATAGTGTGGATGAGAAATTGGTGGGTGTGGATTGGTCTACACCACACCGTGTGGTAGGAACCAATCCACACCACACTACAATCCACAGTTGTTCTGAACTATGGACAAATTGTGTGGACTGGACTAGTCTACACCTACAGTGGCGTTCTGTAGGCATGGTGTAAATCAATCCACACCACACTTTTTGATTTCATGTATCTCATATACTTTTATGAATGATCAACACCGCCTTAAAAAATGACCCAGAAATGGAACCATTCTGGCCATCGGTTTCTGGGTCGACGGTCTGACCGTCCGGTTCGAATGGATGGCCCGTTCTGATAAACAAATTAAAAAAAAATAAAAATAAAATAATTAAAAATAAAAAACAGTAAAAAACCATTGAACGAGTCGACGGTTTGACGGTTCGACTGTCGGGTGAACGGGTTGTTGACTTTTTCAACGGTTTTTGGCCAAAAATCGGGTTTGGGGTAAAACGGAACTGCTTGCCTAAATGGTTTCCGGGCTGAACAGTCTGACCATCTGGGTCAACAGCAGTTCGAAAACCTTGATCTACACAGTTAATCATAATTATCTAATTTTTGCATTTAATATGACAAATATATTGAAAAATGCATCAATGAATTCTAATTAACCAATAAATATTAATTTTTTTATAAAAACAATAAAAAAATAATTAAAATTTTAAAAAAATATATTTAAAATATTATTTTACTGATAAAATATTAAAAATTAAAAAATAAAATAAAATAATTAATATTTTATTAACAAAAATAGTAAAATGTGAAATAAACAATATGGTTTCAGCCTTTGAGGGAAAGTGTGAAATAGGGGATCAAAAATCAAGTGTGGACGGTCCTTAACCATGAGATTTTGCCATGGATGAGAAATTGGGGTGTGGATGTGACCAAATATGAACACGGTGTCGAACACTGCCCAAATCGACCTAGTCAGGTTAGGAAGTTGGTCACTTAGGTTATATTGGTTTGAGTCAATTTTCAGTTTGGTTGGTCGGTTCAAAAGATCTAAACTTAAAAAATTTAACTTAAAAATTAAGTTTAAATTTTAAAAAAATTATAATGGCATTATTAAAAATAAATTTAAAAATTAAATTTGTGATATAAAATATTTTAGCCTAGGAAATATTGGAATTTCCCACTTTCCTGTATTAATAAAATAATTCAAAATATAAAATATTAATATATATTTATGGTCGAGTCATTCAATTTTAGTCAGTTTACAAATGAACAAAGCAAAACTAATCCAACCCATTCAGGTTAGGAAATTGTTGAACCAAAGCCAACTGAAAATACTAGAAATTGGGTTGGTCAGTTTCATTAGTTTGATTAGGAATGGCAACAGGGCGGGGAGGAGATGAGGAGCCTCTCTCCATCCTCATCTCCACGAGGATCCCCACTCCTCGTGATTCTTTATAATGTCAATCATTATGTTTTTTATTTTATTTAAAAATAAAATAAAATAATTAAAATCTACAATCCTATTAGAAAAGATTCAAACATATTCAACAATATTTCTAAAAATATTAACATGTAGATGTATGTATACATATATACATATATAAATGTATGCGTATATATAGATATATTAGCAGGAATCCCATGGGACAGGGATCGAGGTCCCCACGGGGCAAGGAGTGCTCTCCCCGTCCTTGTGCCATCCTCGCCAACGATGACAAAAATTTCCCCATTTCCATCCCTACAAGGGGAAAATCATCCCCATCCCTGCCCCATTTGGGGAGGATCCCCATGGGGATTGAGTAAATCGGGAAAATTGCCATTCCTAAATTTGATAAACAACCCCATCTAAAATTAATTATCATTATTATTATTTTTGTATTGTAAAAAATATTAAAAATAGTATATAAAATATAAATATATATATATATATTAAAATTAGACGGTCCATGTCAGCATGTCTCTCCTTTGAGAGAAGCTATTTATCTATTTTCTCCATTTTTGCATTTTTTTTATTTTCTTTTGTTTTAAAAATATAAAAAAGTAATCATTGCTTATCTTGATTAGATTAATAAAGCTGCACACTATTCGAGAGGGACTTTTGTGTTTTCCAAAGCCTCTTATTTTAATGCATGTTATTATTACATTTAAAATAGACATTTAAGAGAGAGAGAGAGAGAGAGTAGCAATAATATAAATCAAATAATATAAATAGGTTGAGGTTAAACAATCAAAAAATTATTAATTTAAAAATGCACTAAACTTTCATTAAAAATAAATATTAAAAAAACTTAGTAAATATTAAATATGTGTTTCAATTAAACTTAAAAATCAAACTTAATATATGTTAATAAAAATAAGAAATTTAAATATAAAAATATTAACTGATAATTTTAATAATATTATTAGATAACTCATGAGTAGAGACCTTTATTATGCATAATGAACTCATTTAAAATGATAAAAATTAATGAAAATTAAAAATGTAGAACCCATTTTATCAATAGTATTTTATTGCAAAAATTACTAAATAATAATGAAAAAATACCAACAATTAATTAAAAATAGGAAATTTAAATATAAAAATATTAATTGATAGTTTTAATAATATTATTAGACAACTTTGTATTAATGTATTTTTAATTAATTACTAATTTTTATGAGTTAAGACCTTCATTGTGCATAATGAACTCATTAAAAATGATAAAAATTAAAGAAAATTGAAAATGCAGAACCTGTTTTATTAACAGTATTTTATTGCAAAGATTACTCATATTCAAAAATTATTGAATAATAATGAAAAATACCAAAAATTAATTAAAAATCTAAAAGATTATGAAAAACCTAAACATAATTAAAATACTAAAATTAATTAAAAAATATTCAAAACTAACAATATTTTATATTAATAAGGGTATTTACTAAAAATAATTAAAAAGTACAATTAATAGTATTTTATTATTAAAAAATACCAAAAATTATTAAAAATACCAAAGCCAGAAATTATTGAAAAATATGGAATATTAGCTGTATTTTTTATTAACTATGCATGGTATTTATTTAGTTATTCAATTTATTTTTACAAAAAACAAATGCACATTAATTTTGTAGTAACTAATATGCAAAAATAAATGCTGAAAATACTAAAAATTATTGAAAAATACTCATATGCAAAAATTACTGAATAATAAAGAAAAAACATAAAAAATTAATTAAAAATCCTAAAATTCTGAAAAACCTTAAGCTTAATTATTAATTATTAATTGTTGTAATGAATAATAATGAAAAAATAATGTACTTTAATTATTAATTGTTGAAGGTACATAGTTATCACTCAAACCATCAAGGTACAGAGAATACCGAATTGATACCACATGAACGCTTGCGATGAGTTAATAACTCATCAATTACTTGCGATGAGCTTATAACTCATCGGACGTCTACAATGAGTTTATAACTCATCCCATGACTGTGACAAACCCATACTCAAAACAGTTCGCGGTGAACCTTGCTAATGTAAATTTGCGATGAACTTCGACTAGTGCAAATCGGTTATGAGATTTAGACACACACAAATATGCGATAAACCTTAGATACGCACAGGTTTGCGATGAGTTTTAGACATGTGCGAAGCTGTGATGAGTTCGAAGCCATTACAAAACCGCGACAAACGCAAAGTCACTGTAGACCGGGAACAAATATTAGTTACACGTGCGTCTTTAAATTACGTGCATGGTAGGGCATCCTATGGACCTAGTAAAGGCGTGCCCACCAAATGATGACATCACTCGTGCCACGTTAATTAAATGGGTCACGAAAGGAAGTAGCACACAGATTATGAGAATCCTTGGACAAAAGGAAATTTCGTCCTTGAGAGATCTCATAAGACATGTGGCGAAACCCTAGCAGTGCTCCCTAACAACTAAAAACAGATTCAATATTTCCTTTTCGTAGTGGGAATCAAACGCTTTTGGGTACTTCTTTTCAGGACCTTGGGATCTCTCCCTATAAATGGGGGTCCATCTCATAACGAGATCATTCTATCTTATCATTTTATCACTCACATTTGCCCTAGCCTTTAGCCTACCTCCTACCTCCGATCTTCCTTTGTCTTTCAAGGAGACCCCTATACGTAGCCAAACCACCTTACTCACATTAAAATCTCTAGTTGTTCCTTGATCACACAGGATGGCCGCATGTAGGATCAACCTTTAGTTTCGAACCAATACATCACCCATGCCTCAAGAGGCATTTTACCCCGGGCAGTTGACTAATCCACCTAATCCTTGAATGCAGCAATTTCACCCAAAAATTCCTCATGAAGCCCTAACAAATTGGCGGGGAGAGACCTAGTGAACTGCAAATGATGGGCAACATTGACCCACCGATAGGTAGCGCTAGCAAGGCAACTACATCCTCCACAATTATGTTGAATTCACCGAACGCTCCCACGAACGTGAGAGTGTGGCAACACCAATGTTCCAAAAGGGGTTTCATATACTTTACCCCCTCTTTACCAGGAAGATCCATGAAGCAATCCATAAAATGTAGGAGCCCGACGTCTTGTAGCAGACGATAGTACATAGGGTTTTCTAGGACGTAGCCCACCCAACCCGATTAGCAAACTAGGGACTTTGAGGTATCAATCTGTGGTTCTTGACACTTATAGGATACAAAATGTCCCATACACCCATACAAACAAACTAGTTCACTGCCATCAATGGTATCAAAACCCCCTTTTTCTCCCCTCGACACTGGCATAAGAGGCCAGAAACCCTTGCCACCGTCGGCCACCCTAGCCGCTTCTCACTCAGACAGCATTTCTACTGTATCAACGACTCTAACAAACTCGACGAATGGGCACTCAGTTTTCTTTTGGCGAGGAGCCATGGTCAAAGGACAAGTAAACAAGGAGTATAACAAGGAAGGAAACTGACTGAGAACAGGTGCTGAAGAGAAAAAGACAGAAACAAAGAAAGCAAAATGACCGAGAATAATAGAGCATATAGAGGGGAACGGTAGAATGCGTACCGCCCTTTTATAGAACCCTCACATGTGTTTGGAATGCTAAACGGTGTCGGGGAAGACGAATCAACATGATTACAATTTCCCTATCGATGCTTAATAGAAAAGCAAAGCATATAAAATTACAATCATACCCCTAGATGGGCAGGAAAAACTGGCGCATTAATTTAAAAGTGGCGCCACGTTGGCAACCACCACTTTAAATGTTACATCCCCTCTCCGAGCCACACGCGCGAGCATAGCGCATTTATGAAGAGTTGACAATTACGAAAAGTCCTAATGATGACTTCCACATCATCAATGCATAACAATCCTCTTGTCCCTCCAACGACAACCGAATGTGAGAAGCCACCAAGAGAAACACTATCAACTCACACTACATATTCAGGATAGGCATTACTTCGTAAAACACAGGGGGCTGAACGCCTATACGTTTCAATTCCTCACTTGTCTTTTGACAATTTTCTTCCTGCCATTAGGTAGGGGGCTGAGAACTTTGCTAACAAACTGAGCATAAAATTGTCTACTGATAGAAAGCAAATTGTCAAAAGACAGAGGGATTGAATTACAGAATGGATGAAAAGCTAACCCAAAACGGGCACCCGATTCCCATCTGAAGTGACCAATAAGCCAAATGTATGACTACCTATTGACTGGCTCGCAGCTTGTCAACAAGCAGGGGGGCTGACAATAGATCCAAACGAATTTTCCCTTGTTCGCAAAAGATCTAATCAAAGTAGGAACGATCACCGGACCCAACGCCCAAAAATCAATATGCCACTGACCCCTCTACATTGATCCATCACAAAACCAAATTGATACCACATGGACGCTTGTGATGAGTTCATAACTCATCAATTACTTGCGATGAGCTTATAACTCATCAGATGTCTGCAATGAGTTTATAACTCATCGCATGATTGCGACAAACCCATACTCGAAACAGTTTGCGATGAACCTTGGCTAATGTAAATTCGCAATGAACTTTAACTAGTGCAAATCGGTGATGAGATTTAGACACGTACAAATCTGCGATAAACCTTAGATATGCATAGGTTTGTGATGAGTTTTAGACATGTGCGAAGTTGCTATGAGTTCGAAACCATTACAAAACCGTGACAAACGCAAAGTCACTGTAGACCAGGAACAAATATTAGTTACACGTGCTTCTTTAAATTATGCACGTGACAGGGCATCCTGTGGACCTAGTAAAGGCATGCCCACGAAATGATGATGTCACTCGTGCCACACCGATTAAATGGATCATGAAAGGAAGTCACACGCGGATTATGAGAATCCTTGGACGAAAGGAAAGTTCATCTGATAGCTACGATTATAACCCTAGCAAGTGCACTAGTTATCAAATAGTATAAAAATATCATTCCCATGAGGATTTAACAAAATAAGTATTAGAACTACAGCCTTCCGTAATTATTTGGACAATCGAATTTCGGATTTGAGAATAAGAACTAATGAAAAAATAGAAACAGGAAAACAAGAGCAGAAGTAACAATGCTGAAGTATGTAACGATTSRTTGAATTCGCTAGGRCTTTYRGTCCACCTAACCATTCCAATGAATATTAATGGATGAGATTATCCAAGATAATTTGTCATTCCCATAAGCTGAAGTCTTTCCAATTTTATTTAATATTCTC
>NW_010729249.1:73261-89839 GCF_000365185.1 Nelumbo nucifera
CTTAAGGGAAGGGGGTGGTCTCCTACTCTTTCTTGAAGTTAATTTCTCAAAAATAGAAAGTCCTAGTCTAATCCTACTCTTATCTCTTTATCTAATGAACTCAATCTCTTTATTTTTATGGGATTACATCATAAATTTAGATCTGATAAGACTCTTCTCAGTTTCTTGTTTTGGATTCGTATTAGACCTCTTTTGCGAATTGGGCTGCTGCCAGGCTTTTCTGCAAGTTGGGCTTAAGCTGCGGATTGGGCCTTCTTATGAATTTGCCCCGACTTTGGGCCCAGATTTGACTTCGATGCAGGGCGAATCTGTGAAAGCCCAAAACATAAAAGTTGTGGCTTTTTCTCTTATCTATCTAGTGGGTCTTGAATCAGCCCAATCGGAGTTCAGATTCGTGAGTTAGGCCTAGATTACTGAACGGTGTTGAAACTATGAAAAATCATCCGATTTGCCTTTTTTTGCTCATGATGCCTTCTTTCATGCCCTGAACCGAAATACAAGAAATATGAGTCTAATTAAGTATGCAAGACAGAATATTTGGGGATAAAAATGTGATAAATTCTACTCTCATCATCATCCATAAGAGATTTCATAAGACATGTGAAGAAGCCTTAGTAGTACTCCCTAACAACTAACAACAGATCCAATATTCCCTTTCCTAGTGGAAATCAAATGCTTTTGGGCATTTCCTTTTGGGACCTTGGGACCTCTCCCTATAAATGGTGGTCCATCTCATAATGAGATCATTCTATCTTATTATCTTATCACTCACATTTGCCCTAGTCTTAAGCCTACCTCCTGCCTTCAGTCTTCCTTTGTCTTTCAAAGAGGCCCGTATATGTAGACTAACCACCTTACTCACAATAGTAATATAATTAACAATAATTATTTTTAAACTGTAATTAAAAGATTATAATTTAAGCTATAAATAGTAGAAAATTACATTTAATTACCAAGAAATTAGTAGGGAAGGCAATTTTCCCCGTCCCCGACGGGGACCTGACTTCCCCGACCCCATCAGGTCGAGGATGGGGATTTTTGGTGGGGCAGGGACGAGGACGGGGATTAATAGGAATCCCCTCGGGGTCAGAATCCCCATCCCGCCCTGACCCCGATTATATATATATATAATGTTATTTATATTAAATATATATATATATATATATTATTTCTATATATCAAAACAAATTTAAAACATTATTTATAATTTAACTTTTTATTTATTTTAAGTAAATTTATTTTTTTAAAAAAATACTGTTATCTAAAAAATTTTGGAGATTCAAATCCCCGTGGAGAACTCATTCCCATCGGGGATCAGGGATGTTGGACAAATTTTATTCCCGACAAGGATCGGGGATGGGGATGGGGATGGGGTTAATTTCAGAATCGGGATTGGGGACGAGGAATATGATCCCCGCCCCATTGCCATTCCTAGAAATTAGCAATATTTCTGAAAATATAATAATTTCCAGAAATTATTGTATTTTAATAGTAATATGATAATTAGCAATAAATACAATAATTTAATAATTACAATATTTTAATAATTAATAATAAAAAGTAACAAATAGTTTATAACTTAACCTAACCCGATTAGAGCTATAAATTTGCAAGTTTAACTACTTATTTTGTTGAGTTAGGTCTAGCTGAGATATGCACCATGCTTGCACATTATCAAGGATAATTAGATTTGAAGTTTAATTGGGTATCAAACTTTTGGAGTCCAATGATGGCTTTAGTGAATATGGTCCAAGCTAAACAACCCCTAATAAGCTCAACTTGGAAGTTATATGCATATATGGTAAATATTATTATATAATATTTAAATAACAAATTTTATATTAATATATATAGATATGTTATATACTTTTTATACTAGACCAGAATTAAATAAAAATTTTAATTTATAAAATAACATAGTTTTATAATTAACACGAGCCTCTTTATCAATAGAAAATGTGGAAGCCCGAGCCCGAGCCCGGCCCAACCATTGAGCCTAGTTCTTGAGCTTGACCCCAGCCCTTATAAAAAGCTCGAAGCTCGAGCTCAAAGCCTGATCTATACACAAAATGTCTTATTTTCAGTATACTTTTATAAACTAATATTATATTTCCTAATAGTAAATTGATATTTATTAATAATTTAAGAAGCAAACGCACACTTGTGCACGCACACACACACACACACACACACATATATTATATTTATCATATATAACATAAGCACTTTTTTGTATATGTAATAGTATCGGGCCGAGCTTGGGCCCGCGTTGGGCTTATTTGAGAAAGCTCAAGCTCAAGCCCATGGGGTGGGCCATTGGGCTACTCGGCCCATGAATAGGTCTAATTGTATATATAAACAATTAGATACATAAAAAATCATATGAAATAAAAATTTAAACATCATTTTACATTTTTTTTAAATGGACCTCTCATAGATTGATCCAATCTGCGGCCTGGCCTGGCCCAAGGCTAAACCTATGGACCAACCTGGCCTGTGGCACAACACAGGCCCGTGTGGGCTTGGACCATGGACCGTGCCAAACTGACCCCCCAAATTATCCCAGGGGAGGGACGCACAACCTAGGATGCCCCATGGACCAACACGACACAAGCCACATTTTGTGCGGGCTATATGTGGGTCGTGCCGTGTCGATCCAGCATGACCCGATTTACACCTCTACTTGAATCTGCCCAATACTGGGGACAGGGCGAGGAAATTCAAGGATTCCCCATCCTTTATGAGGAGTAGGGTGCCTTGCCCCTAAACTCGCTCGACATTGAGGAGTGGTTGCCTTGCCTTGAACCAGCCTGACATTAGGGACAGGACAGGGATGGGGTAGAGTGTCTTGATTATGGGGCAGGGACAAGGATGGGTTGCCTTGCCGTGAACTCACCCCATTGTCATTCCTATATAATTGTTAATTATTAGTGAAATTAATAAAAACATTACCTTTTGCAATTATCTTATTTATTTAAAGTTAATCAAAATTTCATTTAAAAATAATAAAACAATAACAATTATTAAAATTACTACAAATTATTAATAAAACTAAATTTATTAAAAATATTTGTTCATATTAAATTAACAATAATTTCCTATAAATCAATATTAAATGAAAAATACAATTATTAAAATTTTAGATATTTATAATAACTTTGAAAACTTTTAGTTAATTAATAACAAATTTTGATTATTAATATAGAAAAGATATTTGCAATTATCTTTTCTATATCTAACAAATTTTAGATATTATATCTTTTCTCTAGCCAGTTCTCATTTTGAATTTCTCAGGTTCAAACCATGATTCTATTAATAGATGCATTTTACGCATCCAAAGGAAAATAATATGCCTTGGTGCTCTGTGTTTAACATCTAAGTTAAATTCTTAGTATTTTTTTTCTCCTCTTCATCCCTTTTGTTCTCATGGAATTGGCTAGAGTTCGATTTACAGATGGTGATCTCTTTGTTTTTGCTTTTCTAGTCTGTTTAATAGCACCTATAATTTTCTTTTTTTTTTCCTTTTCCAAAAGAAATGAAAATAAGAACTCAAAAGTTCTCTTATTTCAGATTCAACAATAGACCTGTAGAAAAAGTAATACTTGACAAGAAAAATAACATGCTTGATATAGTTTATGACTGTGTATCATACAGCTTTTCTTTTACTTAAATTCTATGCAATTGAGAATGGCTATTTTGCAGGAGCGTCTTGTTCCATGTTCAAGATTGAAGCTTTTCAAGACCCCTAGTTCCTTAAGCTACAGGAGATTGTTGCCATTTCTTACGGATATTGCCAGAGATAATTCCAGTAACTACTAGTGGCTTTGGTTGCATTACTTTTTCATGTATTTACTTTTTTTAGAGTTCACCAAGAAGATTGGTTTTCTTGGAAATAAGTTATTGCAGGTGCTTTGGACATTCGTTCATGTAAGAAAGTTCAGAAGATTGTAGAGGAAAGATCTTCCTTGCCTATTTCAGTTTCTACATCTGCGGATTTTCCCTTAAATGGAACCAAAACAAACAATTTGCGCATGCAACATTATTTGGACGGTTCGTGTGTTCCTCCAATCATAAACTCAAGTGAATTAGCCGCACCTACTGGTCCGTCTAAAATTGAAGATTCGAATTTAGGATCTCCAGAGCAACCAATTGTTGCATCTTGCTTGCAAAATCCCTCTAAAAACCCGATCATCTCTCCAGTTTGTGCTTCAATGATGGGCATAATCCCCAATGCATACAGTGCGTGTGCACCCAAAGATCAGCAGGTGGTGTTAGATGGGTCCAGCAAGTTGGAACATGCCTATGAAGTTGGTGATTCCATCCATGAAACAGACCTACTGGTCGTTCCATCATGTTCTTCCGTTGGTCCTGAAACTTCATCAATTGAGAAATGTTCTCTGCAAGTCCCTTTCTACATGCCTGTAGAAGTTGAAGATGATTTCCTCATCCCAAAGCTGAAATATGGTGAAGACACAGAGCCTGTTGGTGAACTCAGCTTTCATCATAATCATTCCAGATTTCTTGGTTCACCGAAGGGGATTCTCAAGAGAAACTCACGAGGATGCAGAGGACTTTGCACGTGTCTGAATTGTTCTTACTTTCATCTTCATGCAGAGAGGGCGTTTGAGTTTTCGAGGAATCAGATTTAAGATGCTGAGGAAGTGGTTATGTTTCTGATGAACTGTCTTGCCTGCGGAATCTGTTGGAGAAATGTATTGATGGTTCCAAGGATCAAGCTGTTCATCTTGCTAATTGATTGAAATAATGTGTTTATGATAGATTTTCTACCTGGACTGTTCTGTTCTTAATTTAGTTCTATGCTTGCCTTCATGGTTAAAATTTCCCGAACCATATCTTGACCACTTAAATGGGGAACAGAAGGATGCCTATAGAAGATGGTTGCACTCGCGCTGTGCAGTATGTACAAGTAGCTGCAAGCACCAACTGCTATCGTTACTTGCATATATAGGTTTGGAAACTGTCATGCTAGATAACAATTTTGTGGTGGACATGGACAAAGATGTCCTAATGAGGTTGCTTATGCTTCTTATGTAGTAGACTTATCATGTTAGCTGCTCCTTGTTCAACTATGTTCAGAATCAAGAATCTTTTATTTCCAGTGAAATTTAAAATTCATGTTCTTGAAATAAGAATGAATAGAAACAAACCTATTTATAGGTATGGGAAAAATTGATGTCTCTGCAGAGAAGGGGTTAACTTTTACCTGGGTTTAGAGATCAGCCAACGGTATGGCTGATGGGTTGGCAAGACTAGGAGTGAGCAGGAATCAACTTTATTGCGGGGTGACTTCCCAAAGAGGAAGTTTGTAATTACAACGAAGTTTGTAATCACATGTCTGTAATTCTTTTATTTAAAAATTAATAAATATTTTATTCATTATTGATAAAAAAGAGTGAAATCCATAGAATATAGAAGCTATATCTTACATAGACATGGAAATGGTTAAACAATTAAAGCTTCCTTGAATAAGAAGAACGAGAATAACAATTTGATCAATGAGACCTGTAGACTCGCATTTCTGAAAGCGTGTTTCCCTCTCGCTTTGGAAGCTCGAGTTTTTCTCAATTTTTTTAGAACGAGATTCCTTCCCACATCTTGGTATGTGAAGTTTTTTCTCACTCTTTTTGATTTTGTGTTTGGCATGAATGAGCATATGAAGGTCTTGGATGTTTTTGATGAATTACATAAGGTTTTCTATGGTGCAATGGGCTAGGTATCCTTTCTTGCAATATTTATCAAGGTTAGTAGTGATCTAGATGAAGGGGGTAATGATAATGCATTGGCACATTTGGCTATTGGTGTGGAATTCAGTTTTGTTCAAGCCATTTTCAATACTGTTCAAGATGTTGTTTTATTCGATAGGCCTTGATCGATCATTCTCTAGATTAATTGTTGATCTTGGATTGCTAATGGTCTTGATGTCATACGATGCCAATGGTTTTAGTCATAGCACTAGCCCATTTGATAGAGGTAAAATGTGTTGTATGCAATCCTGCTTTTGTCTCCGACGATCATGAGCAATTGTCAATTGTGGAACTGATGATTGGCTTTACTTCTCTCCGATGATCATGAGCAATTCGATTGTTGTCTTTCGTAGAGGTCATTGAGATAAGTGCAAGAGTGAAAGGTGGGGCGTGAATCCAGTGAACATGGTGCAAATATTTTTCCCGCAATTGTCAATTTCCTGCCCTACTGATTTTAGTAAAGGGGGTTAGCTCTATCGAGGTTTTAGGAGAAGTTTGCAGTTCCATGCTTAAACTTTTTGACACGAGGCATTGAAGTGCGTTTTTTTTTGGAATATTGACAGTTTGCATCTAAATTTTGGGATTTGGGTTGGATTGACGTTTGGTTTTATTTGTTATGGGCTTGGTTGGCTAGGCAGCGTCTAAATTGTGGAGTTCAATTGTTTATTTGATCAGTTGGTGCCATTAGGGGTGGCAAATGGGTGGATTGGGTTGGGTTGGGTAAGGATTGAAAATCAATCCACCCATATTGATCCACCAACCCATTATGAYCCATCATCAATCATATTTAAAGGGTTATAATCCATCCTAACCTTGACCCATCCATATTGACCCACTTGACCCATCCATATTGACCTTCAATCACCTCACCCATATTAACCAACGTAGCCTCACTTATAAATACAAAAATGGGTCGGGACGGCTTGTATACGCAAAATAATAAATTTTGAGAGAATAATCTCTCTCAAAATTGTCACATGACAAAAACGAGTCAGGTCAACCTGTATACCTGAAAATGCAAAAAACTGTAGATAAATGCAGAAAATTGAAGAAAAAAATGAAAAAATGAAAAACAAATACCAAAAAATTGTAGAAAAATACTAAAAAATTATAGAAAATTCTGAACTTTTGCAAAAAAAAAAAATCAAAAAATATGCAAACAAATACTAGAAAATTGTAGGAAATGCATAAAAACACCAAAAAAATGCAGAAATTATGCAAAAAAGCAAAAAAAAATGTAGAAAATGCAGAAAAATACCAAAAAATTTTAGAAAATATAGAAAAATACAAAAAATTACAAAAAATCAGAAAATAATAGAAAAATTGCAAAAAATACAAAAAATGCATAACTTTTATAAAAGTGCTTTCACAAAGTACTTTTATGGAAGTACGTCTACAAAAGTACTTCTACAAAAGTGCTTTCATAAAAGCACTTTCATAAAAGCACTTCTATAAAAGTGCTTCTTAGTGTTCACAAAAGTGCTTTCATAAAAGTACTTTTATAAAGGTGATTTTGTGTAAAAGTACTATTGTAAAAGTGCTATTGTAAAAGTACTTTTATGAAAGTGCTTTTATGCTTTCATAAAAGTTTTTTCGTAAAAGTGCTTTCATAAAAGTGCTTTTATGCTTTCATAAAGTGCTTTCATAAAGTGCTTTCATAAAAGTACTTTTATAGGAGTGCTTTTGTGTAAAAGTACTTTCATAAAAGTACTTATGCTTTCATAAAAGTGTTTTCCTAAAAGTACTTTCATAAAAATGCTTTCGTATAAAAGTACTTTTGTAAAAGTGGTTTCATAAAAGTACTTTTATGAAAGTGTTTTATGCTTTCATAAAAGTGTTTTCATAAAAGTACTTTCATAAAGTGCTTTTGTAAAAGTACTTTCGCAAAAGTACTTTTATAAAAGTACTTTCATAAAGTACTTATGTGAAAGTGCTTTTATAAAATTACTTAATAAAATTGCATGTGAACACAAAAGTTAATAAAATCTATTTTATTTCTCTTTTATTCTCAAAATTAAATGTGGCATAGTGGTTTGGACGTATAATGAGATGTTCAGTTGCTAGGAGGTTTCAGATCGAATCACTATAACTTCCATTTTTTCAAATTTGGTGAGTATAGATATAACTCCCCCCCCCCCATCTTGACCCTAATTGGTACCCATGACCCAACCCACCCTAACCCTATTCCACTGGCCCTAATGGGTTGCTCGACCCATATTGACCCACCAATAGACTGGGTGGGTATGGGTTGGTGGGTTGGGTGGGTCAAATGAGTTGGGGTCAAGATTGCTAGCCTTAGGTGCCATTGCCAAACAACAATTTATGACTTGGGTCGCCGAACATTAATTAGAGCACCTTATTTGGAATGTGGGAGGTTTCATTCATATTGGAATAATGACGTTTAGTTTGGAATGGCAATAAGTTCAAAATGGGTGTCTCTCAAGTAGAGGTGTTAATTGGACTGGATTTGGTTCAACCTGATCCACTCTAATGTGAGTCCACTTACAAATGAGCTGGACCCAATCCGGTCCAAATCTAATACAAACCAAATCCAATCCAATCCATTAAAATGTAAATGGACTGGATTGGATCCAATCCAAATTGAATGAAATATCAAAAATTATATATAAAAAATAAACATATAAAAATTACAAAAAATATATCAACATGAAAAAATCTGAAAATTACAAAAATATACCTTTTTGGCATTGGTAAAACAATTTTGTAAAAGTGCTTTCATAAAGTATAAAAGTACTTTCATAAAAGTGCTTTTATAAAAGCACTTTAATGAAAATACCTTCGTAAAAGTACTTCCATAGAAGTGCTTTTATAAAAGTAACTTCGTATAAGTGCTTTTTGTAAAAGTACTTAAGTACTTTCGTAGAAGTGCCTTTGTAAAAATAGTTTTCAAAAGTACTTTTGTATAAGTGCTTTTATAAAAGTACTTTCGTAAGTTTTCATTAGAGTGCTTTTATAAAAACACTTTCATAAAGTGTTTTCGTAAAAATGCATTTATAAAAGTACTTCCATAAAAGTGCTTTTGTAAAAGTTCTTTTATAAAAGTACTTTCATAAAAGTGCTTTTATAAAAGCTTATTTGTAAAAGTGCTTTCGTGTAAAAGTACTTTTGTAAAAGTGGTTTTTATAAAACTTCTATAAAAGTGCTTTCATAAAAGCACTTTTGTGAAAGTGCTTTTGTAAAAGTATTTTTGTAAAAGTGCTTTCATAAAAGTACTTTTCATAAAATTACTTTTATAAAAGTGCTTTCGTAAAAGTGATTTTATGTCGACTTCAGTTTTGATCGGTTTCCAATTGGGCAAGGTTTTGGCCTCATGATCGAATTATTGAAAATTTGGTTTAGGTCCAATTCAGACCAATAAGAATATGGACCACTTTATTTTGGATTGGCCCAATCCAATAATTATATAGACCGTCCAAATCTGATTTGATAAGGTTTGGATCGGATTGGATCCAACCCAAAACCGACCGATTGACACTCCTACTCTCAATGAAGGATATTGATCATGGATACCCTTTGATGCTATCCGATCCGAGATGTCTTGAATCAATATCGCAGTCAGATAGTTCTGTCAACTGGGTGAAACCGAGGTGGAAGGATTATTTCCCAGGTAAATACTCTTACGCTCAAATTAGTTGAATTGAAGGGTATGAGGTCGGGCTGAGTAGATGAGAATAGTGTTGGTCCAGGACAAAGAAGTAAAGTAGATGTCTAAAGATCCCAAAAAAAGTCCTTTACCCTAAGTAGAGATTATCTACTTATAACCAGATGTTTGTGTCCTATTCGGATGAGGCTTTTGGGGTTGTTGGGATAAGGTTGTCTGTCGAGGTCCTTGGTTACGCTTATCCATCCTATGTGGTGTCGATGTGATTGGGGAGATAGGGATGACGTGGAGGCTGCCACATGGCATCCATGACCAGTTCAACCATAACCCAAACACCACTCCCCTAGTTTTGAAGTCGAGGAGTATAGTGTTCGGTCGCGTTTTGGCATGGAAGAGCTCTGTGGTCTTCGGTTGATGAATTTGTCAGTTGATTTCGCTTTTATGATTGAGTGGCTCAGGGTGAAGTCGGTTTGCTAGATGAAACGGCCAGTTCAACGCTCATGCCATTTTAGAGATGTGTTGGCAGATGTGTCATTTCGTCTTCTTGAGGTGATGCGCGTGCTCTGATGGATGATGTCGTTTTGTCTTCTTGAGGTGTCGCGTGTGCGAAGGGCGATGCCGAATCGATGTTGTTAGTTTGACTTGATCTGAGCCATTGGTTGACCTTTAAAAGAGGGGTGAAGAGTCATTTCACTTTGTCATTTGCGAGGAGTTTTCTCCTTGGAGTGCGGCGAGAAATAGTCCTCGGTTGGTGCTTCGGTTTTTTATGGTGTAGTCTTCATTTCATCTAGTAAGATGTCTTCCTCTTCCTTGTCTTCCAGTTCTTCTTGTTCGTCTTCTTCTTTTAGTTTGTCAGGTAATGAGTTCGAGTAGGGGTCTCATGCCGAGGCTACCACGCTCATGGTTCGTGAGGCCGATGGTCGGGGGTCCAAGGTCGATGGTTTCGAGGGTGAGCTTGAGGCGGTGGAGGAGGCCATAGTCTAGGGGATCGAGGTTGACAACGCTGAGGTGGAAGTAATGTCAGGTGAGGGACCCAACATCCCTGTGCAACTTGATAGTCGCTTTGTGTCTACCCCTTGTTGCTTGACTTTGGGGGGATTTGGCTTAAATCAGGGGCTTGTATTGCATTCCCGTGGAGTATGAGCTGAGCTGTCCGAGTGCCGGTG
Organism: Nelumbo nucifera; assembly: GCF_000365185.1. The sequence goes on from NW_010729249.1 coordinate 83,815, forward strand.
AGCGGGCTACCTCATCTCGGCCTGATGAACTCTACGTTTATTAGCACAATCTGATGGCCATGCTGAGGTTCTTGTTGAGAGAGGGTATAGCCACGGTATTGTGGTGGTACTGCATCCAGCTGGTTCATTTAATGCCCAACTCCTTTAGGTATCTAGTCAGCCTTCTTTGCTATTGTTCAGTCCATGACATCGACATCACCCTACCACTGTTTGCCTACTTCCTACACTTGAATAAGCACTAGTAGGGTTACTATTACTTCTCGGCTTGGCAACATAAAAAAGTGCTTGTTGGGGCTCCCTTTTCGATGAAGAATTGGAAGGAGAGGTTCTTCGTGCATTGTCTAGGAGGCTGGTCGTTCCCCGCCGAGCTTCTTGTTCTGAGGACTAAAGTGAGGGCACCAGTCGAAGCCAAGTTTTCTGGGAAGTTGGTGTCTATAAGGCGGATAGAGAGGATTGATGTGTAAGAGTACACGTCGTTCTCGATGTTGATCTGTACTAGGTTGATGAGTGGCACAGTCGAGCACTACCACTCTAGTCCATGGGTTATACTAGGTCTTCCTCTTCTTTACTTTCTGAGTTCTTTACTTTGTATTGATGACTTGTGCAGGAACGAGCATGGCTGGACTTTAGGAGATGACTCGATATATGAGGGCTACGGCGAAGAGGACGCAAGCGGCTAGTGCTCTGAGTGCGTAGCCTAGGGTCGCCGATCAGCGGAGCACATGCCTTGGCAAGGGAAGAGATTGAGGCTTCCAAAGGAGGTTGTGGTCGTCGACTGAGAAGAGGTTGCAACCTAATTCGATCGTCCATCACCACCAAGGAGGGGCATGCTGGAGCATGCCACGACAGAGAGCTTAGCCAGGCTTTACATGCCACAATGGATTATTCGGTTGGAGGATACCCTTAAGACGGAGAGGGTGCTCAAGCAACTTGCCCGGGTTTGATGCTCTTTGGCATTAGGTAGGAGGCCAACAGTTCGACTAATGGCTCCTTGGAGAGCGCGACCATGTACTAGGTCGTGGTGGTGAGTTCTACTTCTCTCTTTTTTGTTGTTGTTCACTGCTCTTCTTTCCTCATACTGACAGTTGGTTGTTTTGTAGTCTGTTAGCTCGGTCGTTGGCCTCGTTGACCGCCTTCACACACTGTGACACCTTTGTGAGGCGCAAGAGGTGGAGTATGAGCAGTTGAAGGCGGAGTATGCCGAGCTGAAGGTGAAGCTATCCGAGTTTAAGGATAATGTTGAAGAGAGGAACGACACCATTCACAATCTGAAGAGCCACGTCCACGACCTAAAGGAGACGTGGGATGCGCTGAGGAAGGAACTTGGGGATGTCGAAGCGAAGGTTGGTCGGGTGGAGGAGGAGTGGGTCTCCAAGTATAAGGCTTTGGAGGCCTATCAAAACAACTTGGACGACTTCGCCATCGAATCTTGGCAACAAGGTTCGCTTTCTGCTAGAAAAGGATTGCACATCGTTTCCTAGAGGTGGTCGAGGCTTTTCAGGGGTTTGGCCCATTTGACCCCCCTATGCCTGACGGGGAAGATGTCGCTATCAAGGTCTATGAGCGAGTCAAGGAGCTCCCTACCAACAACTAAAGGACCTCGCCTTTTCTCGTTTTTTTTTGTTATAATGTGAGAGGCTCGGTATGCCAAGCTATGAACTTATGTAATTTTTTTTGTCAATTAATGAAAAACCAATTTTTTTGCTGAGCAACTTTTTTTGTGTCCTTCCTTTCTTTTATTATTGTGCCTTTGGTTGATTGGAGGTCTCAGTTTATAGTTGGCTGAGGTGTCTGGTAGCCGAGGTTGTCAGCTCTACATCTTCAACTTTACGTTGGCCGAGGTGCTTCTGAACTCTCGATGTCTTTGGGAGGCTCGGTGGTGCCTGGTTTCGGGGAGCCTTATGCTCTGGTTGGGCTAGTCGTGCTCCTCGACTGGCTCTAATCTGATGGTTTGTTAGATGGATGTGCGGATTTTGATGGCCGTCCTCTTGCCCTTGGGGGTGGGGATGTTGTTCTGGCATGGGCTTCGACCGTTTCAGGTCTGTTGGGTCTACTAGTTGTACTGAATTGGCTTTGCGCTGCCGTTGTGTGAAGGTGTGTGCAATGATGAGTGTGTGTTGTGCTTGGACACCTAAGCTGTTAGAGTTTGGTTGGGCGAGTGTGTGTTGATGCTTTGAGCTCCTTAGCTGTTGGAGTTCGGCTGAGCGGGTGTGTGCAGTGTGCTTGCTAGTTTGATGAAAATAGAGAACTTTATTAACCGAGCTATTGGTAGTACATCCTTAGGTTCCTTGTGTTCCAGCTCCTCAACACTGGCTTCCCGTCAAGATCCTCTAGTTTGTAGGTATTTGGACTGAGGACTATGACTTTGCATAGGACGAGCTTCCCAGTTGGGTCCGAGCTTTCCTTCTACTGGTACTGGTTGAAGGAATGAGAGATCCATCATATGGATGGTCGAACCCTGTAGGTAGGTTGGGCGGAATTTCAAAAATTTCTCTCTCTCCCATGTGGGAATCACATTACCTATTTTAGAAAACTGCATTTTCAAGGATCAATCTTGAACCCAAACCGAACCAGATCTGAAACCAAAAGGTAGGAGAGGGATATACTTGATACGGAGTAACAGTAACTCCCAACGAACGTGTTCATGCCCAAGGAGAAAACAAAAGACTACTCCCACTGAAGATGACATAATGTGAGGTGGAGCAGAATTAGCAGGATGACTCTTTAGCAAGAACCAAATTCTTCAGCATGAATGTGATGAAGGGCTGGTGAGCACAACTTCAGATTACCTTTTCTACCAAAAGGTAATATCAATAACCTTTCTTGATCACTCCCATAGGTGGAGATCGAACTGATAGGGGCGGTAAGAGCAGAAAAGAGTAGAACACAGGAGAAGTCAAACTGCAGATTCTTCTCTCTTTGTAATCTGCGAACTGAGTATTGTGTCTTGCAGAAGTGACAAGCATCTGATGCTTTGTCTTTCCTCTACCTTTTGGACTTAGTAGCTTTCTTCTAAGGCTTTTTCTTTGCCTTCCTCTTCTTTTGCCTGATTTACCAGATTCAACGAGCATGGCAATGGGCTCATCCTTCTTGATCAATTCCTCGGCTCTCTGGAACATATTGCTGATTTCCTGGATGCTAACATTTAGCTTATTCATATTATAGTTCATGATGAACTGATTGAAGGAAGGAGGCAAAGAATTTAGGATAGCGTCCACCTTAGTGACATGGTCAAGCCCAGATCCAAGAGCCTCAAGTTCATTGATGTATCCCATCATCTTAAGACAATGGTCATGAACTTGCTGGTTTTTGGACTTCTGCGCGGTCATGAACTGTTTCAAGACCTTATGTCGAGTAGAACGATTATGCTCTTCATACATCATCCTCAAACAGTTCAGGATATCCTTGGACAATTCGATTTGATCGAACTGTTGTTGCATCAGATTGTCTAAGGATGCTATGATGTAGCAGTGGACAAGGGAATTTTTATCTTCCCATTCCTGGTAGTCCCTCCTATGGGCCTCAGAAGCCCTATCACCCGGACGTTCCGGAGTAGGGTTTTTAGCTACTTTGTCCAACTTTTCAGATGTCAGGACCATCATAAGGTTTCGGTACCAGTCAGCGTAGTTTGGGCCTTTAAGTTTGTGGTCATCTAACAACTTTGCGAATTATCCGTTTGCCATTTTTGATAAAAAGCAAATATTAGTCCACAACCTTATTTGATTCATGTTATCTACATAGATATGGCTTTTAATCTATGTTCCATTTCCATTTGTTCATCTCCGAGATTTCCCTCCTATATCAGTGACGGAGACTGCGAATTATGTCTCTGGAAATGTGGGAAATCACATAGGGTGCATGGAGCCAACTGTTTCAGCTGCATAACCCTATCACCTTTCTGTGAAGGATTACATCCACTCATCTTATGAGCTTTCCTTTTTGGCCTCTGTTAGACAAGGTTCATTGCCATTTTAGGTTAAACCTTTCTGTCCATTGAGTGCTCACCCATCATATTCGTGAACGCCAAGGTACCATGAGAGAGTCTTCCATTTTAGGATAGGCCCCTCCCACATCGGTCTATGATGCCCCTATCATCTTATGAAACATTCCAACTGATCCAGCAGCAAATGGATAGCCCAATTTTATGGTGCGTTTCCTCATTATTGAAGGACCCATCTTCATGCTAATGATGGAAGGCCTTTAGAGAATTCATCATATGAATCTCCCTATCACATGCACTCATATTTCAGCGGAGGGAACAAAATATTACGCCCTAGTTTAATTTAGGTCAAACCAGAGTGGCTCCCACTGACTTTCATATAGCCGGATTTAGTTGGGCCCTAAACGGCTAGGGTTCTGCACAGTTCCTCTTAGGGAGGAAGCTTGTGTGGGGCCCACCATGAAGTTAGATCATCCAATAATGTTAAGGACACCATGGCAATGATGTGCATTCAGCCATGGTGTGCGTAAGAGCCACTATCGTATCAACATGGGCCAAGTACTTATGGCCCATGAACGTTGCACATCACACATCCATACATCACATGCATGAAAAACATAATTGATCCAATCAATTAATATCCGTAAAATCCATAATTAAAGCCCATGATTATCCATAATATTATTGTTTAATATTATTTAGGTATATGGGCTGAATTGCAAAGAGTAGTTCGGCCCATATAGCTTTTAAGCAGTTAATGGGCTAAAATAGTTTTAACACATTAAAACTGGGTTTTACAGGTGTGGGCTGAATTGCATCTTGCAATTAACCATCAACTCCTGGACCAAAGAATGAAAACTTAGGGCTGAGAACAACCTCCATCGAACCACAAATTTGGTCCAACCAGTTTGGTCCAATCTGGTTCGAATGGGTCTAGGGTTTGATCTTTAATTCAAGATTTTGATCTGAAATTAAATTACTGATGCAAGACATTCAAGAATCAGTAGAAGGGTTGTTTGTAGATCTGCTACCCTGCAAAACAGAGGTTAGTTCGCAGTTTGCAGTTTCTCAAACTGCAAATCGCAAATGGCCAAACCCTAATATGCGAAACTCTTTCCTTTTGCGCAATTTGCTTCGAATTTGAATGAAATTAAATAGAAAACCCTAATTTTCTATTAATATTACATCAAAAGAATTCCTATACATTATGTCTAAAAAATAATAAAAAATTAATTACAGACAAGAATGAATAGAACAACATGTGTGCAATTTTCTTGCGCCAATCAAGACTTCGATCTCCACCATACGAACAACCCAAAAATCAAGATAAATACAAAGAACAATTCTTAATATAAATCAGATTTAAAAAGATTTAATTTCATATCATTCGCCTTTAATCTGGGAACCGATTTCCCAATTAATCAACAATCTACGCAAATCGGGTAGGACACCTTCTGCCCATTTGCGTAGTTTCAGATCTGGCCAATTTCGGTTCAAGATTTGAACCTGGCTCTAATACCACTGAAGGGATGAGAGATCCATCATATGGATGGCCGAACCCTACAGGTAGGTTGGGCGAAATTTCAAAAATTTCTCTCTCTCCCATGTGGGAATCACATTCCCTATTTTAGAAAACTGCATTTTCAAGGATCAATCTTGAACCAAAACCGAACCAGATCTGAAACCAAAAGGTAGGAGGGGGATATACCTGATACGGAGTAGTAGTAACCCCCAACGAAGGTGTTCACTCCCAAGGAGAATACCAAAGACTGATCCCACTGAAGATGACACAGCGTAGGGTGGAGCAGAATCAGTAGGATGGTTCTTCAGCAAGAACTCGATGGAGGGCAGGTGAGCACGACTTCTGATTATCTTTTCTCCCAAAAGATAATATCAAGAACTCTTGGTGGGTGTCGAATCCAACCAAAGATAAATAGTCTTGCTCCAATTAAATAATTTGTAGATAGTGGTGAGCAAGGTCGTCTCCACAGGGATTGGGTGGATTTATTTCCAAGTAATCGAAGTAAGGGGGTTGTGCAGATAAGGAAAATAAGATGAAATAAGGAAAATAACAAGAAATAACAG
>NW_010729249.1:90229-117061 GCF_000365185.1 Nelumbo nucifera
AACTGGAGGTTCAATCGGCCATAGATTATTTTCATTGAATGAGCAAGGGGCCCTTCTTGCTTAATCAACAAAAATAATCCTTACAGTTAATTGCAGAAAACATATGAATACCCATAAACAATGAACTGACATAAGAATCAATTAGATCTCACAATGTTTAAAGAATCAAAGCTTCCCTAACCCTTCAACCAGAAATAAAAACTTACAGACTCTCCATGATGAAATCGCAACTTCCAGATGAGGGGGGCGAACTCTACTTTTTCCTCCTTGGTTGCTGATGTCTCTCTCTGAAGGCTGAAGCTCTTCTTGGAGGATTTGATGATGGCCTGGGTGCTAGTCCACCCCCCTTTTATAGCTTTAGGAGGGAGTTGTCTTCTGCTCCTCTAAGGAGTTCTTTCTCCTTTGGGAGATCAGTTCTCTAATAGATAATGCTTAGATTAGACCTAATCTATCCTTATCTCTTATCTAGTAATCCTACTCTCTTTTATCTTTCWAGAAATACAATAGAAAATTGAATCTAATAAGACTCTTTGATGTTTCTTAGTCTTGCATTCGTATTGGGCTTCCTTAACGAATTGGGTTGCTGCAAGGCTTCTCTGCGAACTGGGCTTCAGTTGCGAAATGGGCTTCAGTTGCGAACTGGGCTTCTCTACGAATTTGCTTAGACTTTGGGCCCGATTTTGACCTTGATACAGTCCGAATCTATCAAGACTCAATACAAGAAAGTTGTAGAGTTTTTCCTTATCTTTCCAATGCATCTTGAATCTTCTCAATCGGAGTCCGGATGGAAGATTTATGCCCAGATCATATTGCAGTGCCGAAACTGTGTAAAATTATCCGATTAGCCTTGTTTTTCCCTTAACACCTTCTTTCGTGCCTTAAATCAAAATACAAGAAGTGAGTCCAATTAGGCACTAAATAAGTTTAAAAGACTGAATATTGAGGGATAAAAATATGATAATTTTTATTCTCATCAACTCTTCTTGATCGCTCCTACAGGAGGAGATCGAACTAGCAGAGGCGGCAAGAGCAGGAAAGGGTAGAAATCTGAAGTAGTCGAATTGCAAGATTTATTTCTTATGATCTGTGAACCAGAAGATCTCTCTTCTTTTCTGTGTGTTTTTGGTTCGCCCATTGCTGCTCTATTTATAGCCTTTAAAGAGAGGTTCTCCTAATCCCATTAGGAGTTTCCTAATCCAAATCTTGTATTTGGATCTGGACTCTCTTTAAGAGATAAGGATAATCCCTTATCTTATATGTAGATAAAGATCAACCCTCATAATCTAATTAGGAGTTTCTTGATCGAAATCTTTATTTGGATCTAGACTCTCTGAGTGGATAGGGATAATCCCTTATCCTATCTACTGATCTGAATCCCGAAATCGCCCTCTTTTAATTAATCACATTAAGCTAGTTCGATTTGGGCTTTAGGCCCATTAAGTCTATTTGCTCACTTACCCTTCTATCTGCTGCCCAGTTGGATATCCTTGTGTGGCGTGGGACCTAAACATTGATCTACACATCATCCACATGGGTTTAGCCCAGCCTCTATTATAAGGCCTGACCGAATTCAGTGTAGAAGTCAGTGAACCCCTGAGTCCATCACCATGGGCTCTTAATGGGCCCAACATTTACACTAAAAGGTCCTTGGGTCAAGCCACCTTATAAAATCCCAAGGACTGTGGGCAGATGCAAGATTAACCCATCAGGTATTACCCTCAATGGTCTTACACTTAACCTCTCAGCCCATAATGATCAAACCCACACTGCATGTGCCTCAGGTCTCACCCTGGCAGCTGAGACAAGTTACCCCAACCAACTTGGCGGCACATTAGTGTCAGCCTTGGCAAGATAAATCTCCGCAGATTTATCCAACGGCTGTGAAGATTCTAAACTAACACGAGTCTCATATGTGTTCAGTTTAAAGGTATTACATAGAAACACACCATAATAACATGAATCAAATATTTACTTTATTCATTTACATTAAATGTTATAATGTACATCATTCTGATTAGAGCTAAGGGCATACACTGTCTAACACTGGTACTATGACTTTGCGGAGGACGAGGTCTCATGTTTTGAACTCCCTCCTCCGAACCTTAGAGTCGTAGTACTTGGCCATCCTGTGCTATTGCGTTGCCATCTTGAGGTGTGCTCAGTCTCGGGCTTCCTACACTAGGTTGAGCTTTGCACGGAGATCTTCATTGTTTGTTAAGCTATTGTAGAGCTCGGTTTGAAAAGTTGGAGAATCGACCTCCATGGAGATCATCATTTTAGTTCCATATGCTAGGCTAAAATGAGCCTCTCCATTTGCTGTCTATGGTGTGGTTCTGTAGGCCTAAAGGATGCTCGGAAATTCCTCGACCCATCTGCCCTTGGCCTTGTCAAGTCTAGTCTTCAGGCCATGAAGCAGAGATCGGTTGGTCACTTCGAATGCCTATGACAACGGTCGCGCTTCCTAATGAGTTGAGTTGCATCCTGCTTCATGGTGGGCCAGAAGTACCCTTGCCAAAGTGCCTCATAAGCCAAGGTTCGAATGTTGGGGTGGTCTCTGCAGATGCCCTTGTGTATCTCCCTAAGGATGTAGTCAACCTTAGTTAGGGGGAGACACATTAGGTAGGGGAGAGTATGTGACCAGCGGCAGAGTTGTCCTCGAATAAGGCAGTACCGAGCTGACTTATGGGTGAACCTCTTCGCTTCAATTCAATCGGTTGGGAGAATGCCGTCCTACAGATATTGTACTATGGGGTCCATCCATGATGGCTCTTGCTGAACAGGGAGGATTAGTAAGGCTCTCTGAGATGTTKGGTTGTGCTAGGGTGTCCATCCCGACAGCGGTGTTGAGGTCTATTTGAGGGGAATGTTGTGGGCCCGGGTGTAGGATCTCGTCACCGGTCGGTCCACGGGGAAAACCTCTAGCTGCCCCTTGCCCCTCCCCTTGCATGCAGACCCTATCGTGGCGACCTAAGGGGTGATTTGTTCAAGAGATCACCCTAACTCTCCTTAACTCTTTTCTTGACTGATAATTGGATGTCCTTATTCTCAAATCGCAGCTCCTTAAATAGGAGATTACAAGAGGTGAGAGTCCTCCTTGTAGGAAGACTCCTTGTTGAATTCGACTGCTTACAGATAAGACTCCTACTTGGGAAGGATAAGGCTTCCCTAAGATAAATCAAACTCCTACTACTCTTCTAATAGATAAAGTAAGAACATATAAGAATAGATAAGAGAGACTGCTAAGGATAAGATAAGATAAGATAAGCTGCTGGTTGATAAGATAAGCTGTTGGCTGATAAGATAAGCTGTTGGGAGCTAATAAGATAAGTTGCTGCCATGTGGGCCCCACTTCATTGCTGTTGCTGGCGGCGGTACGTCCTCCCTACGAATGCATCCACAACATTACACCCCTTCTGGGCAACGAGCTTGTCCCCAAGCTCGAGATCTGGATATGCGTCTTGAAGATCAGTCCAGGGGATCCAGGTGGCCTCGGCTAATGGTAGGTCGTTCCATTCCACCAGGACTTCGAAAACACCCCGATTGACTCAAGATCGAACAAGAGTTCAAGGCTGGAGAAGGAGTCTGCCGTCCTTTAAGGGTGGTAGGGGAGGTACCTTATTAGGAGGAGTACCTGTAAATGGCTTGAGCAAGGACACGTGGAAGGTATCATGGAGTTTGCTGTGCTCTGGCAGTTCGAGCTGATATGCAACCTTCCCGATCCGCCGTAAAACCTTGAAGGGCCCGTAAAATTTGGGAGCCAGTTTAGGGGGAGCTCTACGTCTGAGGGAGTGTTGCCGATAGGGCTGGAGCTTCAACCACATGAACTGTCCGGGTTCGAGAGTTAATTCCCGGTGCTGCTGATCATAGGCATTTTTCATGCGTGCCTGTGCTTGCTGTAAGCGGAGAGAGACTTCGGCTAGGAGGGCATCGCGGTCTTGTAGGCCACGATCAATCTCTTCCAACCGCGTCGAACCGGGTTCGTAGGACAATAGGTGGGGAGGGTCCCGACCATAGACGACCCGAAATGGTGTCTTGCCAAGAGAAGAATGATAGGCCGTGTTGTAATAGTATTCGACCCAAGGAAGCCAATCCACCCACACCGTTGCTGGTCACCCACAAAACAACGGAGATACATCTCTATTGTACGATTTACCACCTCTGTCTGCCCGTCTGTCTGAGGGTGGTAGGTGGAGGAAAAGGCTAGGGTTGTACCCTACAACCGAAACAGCTCCTTCCAGAAGGTGCTAGTAAAAATTGGGTCCCTATCACTGACGATGGATTCGGGTAGCCCATGCAAGCGGAAAATGTGTGTAAAGAAGACGTGGGCAACTGAAACCGCATTATACGGGTGGGACAGGGGAATGAAATGAGCATACTTGGAAAAACGATCCACCACCACGAATAAGACCGATTTCCCATCGACCTTGGGTAGGCCCTCAATGAATTCCATAGAGATATCAGCCCAGATTTGTGTTGGGAGTGAAAGAGGCTGGAGAAGGCCTGCCGGGTGCAGGTTTTCCCATTTTTGTTGTTGGCACGTGGAGCAATTCTGGATGAAGTCCTAAACTGAAGTCCTTATACCAGGCCAATGGAAATCGGCTTGGACGCGATGCAATGTCTTCTAAATGCCTTCATGTGTGGAGTTATGTATGCTGGAGATGACGAAGAGAATTAAGGAACAGTCGGCTGGGAGATATATCTGTCCTTTGTATAGTACCAGATCGTCGTGAATGGACCAATTCAGGTTGGTCATTTCGGACTGTATTTTCTGAACAAGGTCCTTACATTCCGGTGATTGGGGCAGTGTGCTTCTAATGCTTTCTAAATGGGTGACGCGGGGCCGAGAAATTGCACAAAGGAGCATAGCATATTTGTCACGTCTGGACAGGGCATTTGTGGCTCGATTTAAGGACCCTGCCTTGTAGTCTACCCGAAAATCAAACCCAAGTAGTTTTCTCGTCCAGTGCTATTGAGGCGGCGTGGTAAGCCATTGCTCTAGTAGATACTTGAGGCTATAGTAATCTGTCTTGATGACGAAGGATCTTCCCCACAAGTATGGCCTCCAGTGTTGCACGGCCTTGGCTAGTCCAATCAACTCGCGCTCGTAGGCCGGTAGCTTTAGATGCCGGTCAGCCAATTTGCGGCTAAAGAAGGCTATTGGGTGTCCTTGCTATTATAGTACTGCTCCAATACTTATACCGGATGCATCGCATTCGACCGTAAACTCCAGGTCAAAATTTGGTAACTGCAGCACGGGGGTGGAGGAGAGTGCATCCCTTATGTTTGCGAAGGCGGCGTCAGCTGCTTCATATCGCCCATGACGTTTGGCTCTGATACCAAAATGTTGTGTGCTCGGGCGTAGGATCTCGTCACGGGTTGGTCCACGGGGAGAACCTCTAGCTTCCCCTTGCCCCTCCCCTTGCGTGCAAACCCTATCGTGGTGACCTAAGGGGTGATTTGTCCAAGAGATTACCCTAACTCTCCTCAACTCTTTTCTTGACTAAAAATTGGATGTCCTTATTCTCAAATCGCAGCTTCTTAAATAGGAGATTACAAGAGGTGAGAGTCCTCCTTGTAGGAAGACTCCTTGTTGAATTCGACTGCTTACAGATAAGACTCCTACTTGGGAAGGATAAGGCTTCCCTAAGATAAATCAAACTCCTACTACTCTTCTAATAGATAAAGTAAGAACAGATAAGAATAGATAAGAGAGACTGCTAAGGATAAGATAAGATAAGATAAGCTACTGGCTGATAAGATAAGCTGTTGGGAGCTGATAAGATAAGTTGCTGCCATGTGGGCCCCTCTTCACTGCTGCTGCCGGCGGTGGTACGTCCTCCCTACGAATGCATCCACAATAGGGAACTGGTGAGCTTTGAAAGTGCATCGGCTCGGATGTTTTTGGCTATAGGGATTTGTTGTATAGTGAAGTGTTCAAGTCATTGAATGAACTCTTGCACTTTCTGTAAGTAGCTCGCCATTGTTGGCACCCTTTCTTCGAATTGGTCGTTGACCTGTTTGACTACTAGCTGAGAGTCATTGAAGGCCTCAACTCGCCTAGCTCCGAGGATCAGGTTGAGCTGAAGTTTGGCTATCAGAGCTTCATACTTAGCCTTGTTGTTGGATGCTTTGAACTCGAACCTGAGGGCATGCTCTAGGACGGTGTTGTAATGCATAGATCACAAAAAGTACCTAAAATAAAATAAAAAATAGATTACCCAAAAACTAAGCAAAAAGTTAATTATGGCCTTTGGAAGTATTGGACCAAAGACCTAAACCCAAACCAAGACCAATGGTAGGGTGCCTTCAGCATCTTGGAACACATAGATAGCAAAAAGTTACCCAAAATAATAAAAAAAAAAAGATAACCCCAATAGGACAACTAAGTGCAAAATTATGGCCTTCAAAAGTTTACATACAAGGTAATTTAAAAAAATAAAATAAAATTGAGTGGTTATACAAAACTAGGACCAGTTCATTAGTTCCTAGGTTGGATCAGTTTTGGCCAATTTTTTGGAGGAAACAAGGTTAAGGGTTTGATGGAACTAGCTAGGGTTTGGTCATGGTTTAACCATAGTTTAATTAGCTGGTTTGGTTAGTAGGGATTTTGTGTGTGCAAGCCAATGGGTTTGGTCGAAATCGAACCTTTTTAGCTGAGGGAGCAAACCAAAGTATTTTTGAGTGAAAATTGACAAGGTAGGATTTTGGGAATTCTAGATCAATTGGTGGGGTCAGATTAGCCGAACTGGGCTTGAATTAGGCAGATTTAGAGGGGGAATAATTCGGCTAATGGGAATCTTCAAAACATAATAATCTTTGTGTAATGGAGGGGTAAGCAGAGAAATTTTGAGTTAGAATTATGTGGGTAGGTGTTTTAGGACATATGGAGTTTAATGTCAGTGTTTAATAAGCTCAAAGTGGTTGAAATCAATGAGACCTGGATTGCAGATGTTTCAGCTAATGTAAAAGCTTAAAATGACATCTTGGCTTAATGGCGGGGTAAATGGGAAAATTTTGAGTTGAAATTTTATAGGTAGATGTTTTGGGATGTTAGGAGTTTAATGGGTTTAAAGGAACTAAGATCAAAGGAATCTGGGTCATGAGTGTTGAGGTCAATGAAAGGTATGAAATGGAATCTTGATTTGATAAAGGGGTAAATGAGGGAATTTTGAGTTGAAAACTCATACGTATGCATTTTAGGATTTCTAGAGTTTAATTAAATGTTTAATGGGCTTGGAGGTGTCAGGATCATGGGAATTTGGACTGCAAGTATTTTGGCCAATGAGAGGGCTTAAAATGGAATGTTTGTTTGATGAAGGTGTAAATAAGGGAATTTTGGGTTAAAATTTTATGGATAGATTTTCTAGGATGTCTAAGACTTAATAGAAAATATGGATCTTTAATCGGATAGGTAGGATGAGAGATTTAAGGTCTAAAAGTGTTTTCATCACATGGAGTGGTCTAGTGTGGTTGAAACAGAATCTTTAATTATTTATGGGTCAAATAGGATGCCGTGAAACTCTATGGCCGCGTTTGGTTTGTGGGATGGGGATGAGAAAAAAGGAATATTCCAAAAATATTCCCTTTTCTCATATTTGTTTTGAGGGAAAGAGGGGGATGGGATGAGAAAAAAGTGGAATGCGAGAGACCAAAATCACGGATTCGGGGTTGTACCAAAACGGTGCGACCCCGGTGAGAAAACTCGAGTTTCCATCTCCCTCCTCCCGTAAACGACCACACCAAAGGTCCACATGCATTAACAACAACATAGTCCTTGCTTCAGAACGCATGTTACCACCAGCATAAACTAGAGAAATCCGATTTAGATAGAAGAAAACTGCCAGCGTAAACCAGAGAAACCCGCCAGTGTAAACGACCACGCCATATATTCCAAAAAGTTTATGCAAAATGAGTTTAGCAGAAACCAAAGAAATTCGGCAACACAGTCCTATTCAACGGCACCGACGCAGGTGTCTAGCACTAATGCCACCGCCAACGTAAGGGAATCAACATGACAACAAAAATCCCTCGCAATGGCCAAAATCCAAAGCAACTTCTCCGTTCGGATAGAAGAATTTTCCATTAAAAGTCCCATATGCATCTTTGACAAGTTGAAATCCTTAGAAACTACGATCCTATAAGCAACAACAAGCTACAACTAATTACTAGACTAGGATACTCAACCGAGCTAGACGAAACAACAAAGCTGAGTAACGAGGAGAGACACACTAAGCATTTCTTGGTTCTGTTTTGCATGTATCTGAAAAGAGAATAGGTGCATCATGTATTGGGGTGTTGTGCATCACATCCGAAGCCGGAAATGGGGATGCACGGGTCACATCGGTGTCGACCATTGATGGTTTGAGGGAAGGCCAAACATCATTGTTGAGACTAAAGCTAGATGTGGTGGAAGAATTTTTGACCCCCAAGTTTAAGCATAGGCTATCGAGGTGTATGTTGAGGAAACAGAGGGGTTGAAACGAGAAGAAGAAGAAGAAGAAGAAGAAGAAGAAGAAGAAGAAGAAGAAGAGAGGAGAAAGAGAGTGGGAGAGGTGGGAGATGAAGGAGGTAGTCGTCGCCTCTGTACATCTCGAACGACGGAGGAAGGTGAACAGTGTCATTTCGGTCCCCTTTTACACTCTCCCATCCCATCCCATCCCAATAAAACCAAACAATGGAAAGTTCAATTTTTACACTTTCCCATCCCACCCAGATCTTCCCACAAACCAAACAGAACTTATAGGTTGGTTGAATATGAATTACTAGGACCAGGTAGGGATGGCAATTTTATCCACAAAATCGGGTCCCTGATCTGACCTGCCCCAAACGGGGCGAATTTTCCCCGATCAYAAAATGTATACAGGTCGGGTTCGGGGATTTTTCTTTTGCCTTGGACCAGGGACAAGGCGGGGATGGGGTCTGCATATAAATCCCCGAACCCACCCTGACCCCGGTTATGAATTACAAAAAGTCAAAAGGTATTAGGTAATACTTAATAGGTTAGGTTTTGAGTCTATTGACGTTTTTCCTTGCTGCCTAGGTTTTGTTTCTCTCTTCACAGACTTCATTGATTCACTCTTCGAGACTTCAACTCTTCCGGTCTTCACAGACTTTGCCTGTCAACTGGAGAGAAGATGAGCCATCAATCGTTGGGTGCCGTCGCCGCCACCATAGCACAGAGGAACCTGATTCACTCTTCGTTCTTCCTCTCTTTGTTCGTTCGTCGGCCGTTGAGCATCGCAGCCACCATAGTAGCAGATAGCAGTGACTAGTTACAATCTCACAGAGGAACCACCATACTATCATTCTTCCTTTCTTAGTCTTTCCATTTGTCTGCCCAGTTTCTCCCTCTGTTTCTCGATTTCTCCCTTTTATAGTGTTTGTAACAATGAGAACTGAGAAGATAGAGAAATTGTTTACAAATCTCTCCGTTCGTCCACCGGGTTCGGCCATTCCTTGTATTCAGTACCCAAAGTCCAAACGGCTGGTTTCAAAATCAGGTTTCTCACTCAAGTCATCAAGCGTGCAAATCTGTATCTTGTTCACAAATTAAAGTCGAATAAGTGGATTGTTTAATTAGGTTTCCGTGTTCTTTCAACATAATGTGCTTGTTCACAAATTAAATTAAAGTCTGTATCAATGGCTTGTTTAATTAGGTCTCCATTCGGCCATTTTCGTATCTAATATTCATGTGCTTTCGGATAGTAATACGGTCACTGGGGCGGGGATATGTCAGGATCCATCAGGAATGGGGGTTGAATTTTTACTCTGATACCGGGAATGGGTTAGGGGATTTTAGCCACGGGGCAGGGATGGGAAGGGGGTGCCCCTCCCCATACCCKCCCCATTGCCATTCCTAGGACCAGGGGTAAAGTCTCATGTAATCAGTGAAGTGGTATTGAACAATCATTAAGCTTTATTGTTGTTGGTTAATTAGAATTGATAAAATGGAATCTGTATTTGATGGTTTATGGAAGTCTGGAGTTTGGATCTTTGGTTTGATCTGAACTGGTATTTCGAGGTTCCAAATTAGATGGTTGAGTTTAGTTTGATGGTCATGGTGTTGGTA
This sequence comes from Nelumbo nucifera, assembly GCF_000365185.1. The sequence continues at coordinate 100,299 of NW_010729249.1, forward strand.
GGTTTGATCAGGATCATCGGATTAGGGTTGAATAAGTTCAATAGTGGATTTCAAGGATTTGGGGTTGGGATTCGAGCTCTTTGGGTTTTTTAGTGTTTCAGAAAGATCATAATGGTTTGATTGGTTGTCTAGGGATGACTTGGGTTTCGGGCACAAGATCGAGGAAAAATCGGGTGCTGATATTTGATGGTTTATGGAAGTCTGGAGTTTGGATCTTTGGTTTTATCTGAACTGGTATTTCGAGGTTCCAAATTAGATGGTTGAGTTTAGTTTAATGGTCATGGTGTTGGCAGGTTTGATCAGGATCATCGGATTAAGGTTGAATAAGTTCAATAGTGGCATTCAAGAATTTGGGGTTGGGATTCGAGCTCTTTGGGTTTTTTAGTGTTTCAGAAAGATCATAATGGTTTGATTGGTTGTCTAGGGGTGACTTGGGGTTCGGGCACAAGATCGAGGAAAAATCGGGTGTTGATATTTGGCCAATAAGAAGTCTCTACATAGAATTGTTGTCCAATTGATGGATAAACATGGGGGTTTTGAGCTAGAATTTGTTGGTTAGGTATGTTGGGATGTTAAGAGTTTAATGGCAATGTTTGATGGGTTCAAGTATGTTCCATGATCTTCATTAAGATCATGGAAATCCAGACTGCGATTGTTTCAAGCAATAAGAAGGTTCAAAATTGCTTGAAACAATGGGTTTGACATGTTGATATTAGAATTTGGACTACGAGTGTTTCAACTAATGAGAGGGTTCAAAATTGAATCTTTATATAATGAAGAGGTAAATGAGGGAATTTTTATCTAAAATTTGGTAGGTATGTATTTTGGGATGGCAAAAGTTTAATGGCAATGTTTGATGGGTGCGGGTATGCTAAGATCAATGGAATTTGGACTACGGATGTTTTGGCCAATTAAAGGGTTCAGAACGAAATCTCCGTATGAAGGAATTTTGATATGAAAGTTGGTGGGTTGGTATTTTAGGATGTCATGAGTTTAATGGTAGTGCCTAATAGGCAAGGTATGTAGGGATCAATGGAATCTAGAAGATGGATGTCTCGACCATTAAGAAGGCTCATAATAGAATCATTATATGATGGAGGGATAAATGATGGAATTTTGAGTTAATATTTGATGGATAGGTGTTTTTTTGGATATCTATAATTTAATTATAGTACTCGATGGGCTAAGGGATGTTGGTATCATAGGAATCTAGATTACAAGTGTTTCGGCCAATGATAAAGATGTAAATAAGGGAATTTTAAATTCAAATTTGGTGGTTAAGTATTTTGGGATGTCATGAGTTTAACGAAGAAAACAAATTTTCAATTAGATAGGTAGAATAGGAGATCTAAGGGATAAAAACATCTTGGGTCACATTGGCTTGGCCAATATAGGATTTGGGAATGGAATCTTGAATTGTTTATAGGCAAAAAAAAGGAATCTAGCTATGAAAATTTGTAGGAGTTTTAAGGTTTAAAATCATCGACTAATCTAGACCACTGAAACAGAATCTTTAATTAATGGTGGGTGAGAAATTTGACCTGAATGGGTATTTTAAGGTTTTGAATGAGATGGTTGTATCATTTAATGATTACGGTGCAAGTGGGGTCTGATAAGAACTATTCCATTGGGGTCAAACAAGTTCAATAATGGATTTTGAGGATTCTGGCTTGAGATTTTGGCTCTTTGGGTTTTTAATAATTTAGAGAGATCGGAATGGTTTCATCAGATGCTAAAGGATGAATTAGGGTTCAAGCAAGGAACTGAACAAAAATCACCACTTATGTAGTCTGGATCCACACCCAACACATACCAAGTACATGGTGCTGCAGACCTGATGGGGCAGGATATACTGATCATTGAGTCGGTGGACTTTAAGTTTTGGGTTTTCTCATGGTCTTTGTGGGATAGCCTTGAACCAATGAACTTTCCGGTTTTAAACGAGATGGTTTTAATAACGTTGCCTAATGTTATTGGGCAACTTCCCCTGTACCATACCACCACTTTATTAGATTAGTTATGCAGAGAGAAGGTTGTTTTGTTCCAACTAAATAAGGTTCTGATAGTGATGGTACCCTCAATTGGAAAAACTTTAGCTGTTGGGGTCCAACAGCCTATACTGTTGAGAGAATTTCTAGAAATGCCACGTTACCATGAGAATGGATAAATTAGTAATTATATATTAATTTATTTTTACTAAAAACCAAAACATGGGCGTGAATAGGTGAATTGCCCAGGATGTGCCCAGACCAGAAACTGCCTCAACAGCCAAAGTTAGACCACCCTCAATCTAACATTGTTGCTATAACCATGGGAAGAATAGAGAAATTTGCCATATGGCCTAATGGAAATCTTTCAACACTTTGTACTCTATTCCCTCTCATGGTTCCAACTTCCAAGCACCAGTGGATTGATGGTGTTGGATAAAATTAAAATTAATGGCAGTGTTTGTTGTTTAGTAGATTCTAATTGAAAATCAAAAGAGTGTCCCCCATGTGAGGTCCTTCCTTTAATCAAGATTTTTCAACCCAGTTTCTTCAAACCGGATTTCTCAAAAATTCCCATTCCTATAGCTTCTTCACAAGAAGAATAAGAACTCTTCTAAAGTAAGAAAAGAAGATTAATTACAATTAGAAAAAGTGATGTATAAATTAACTTAAATATTCTGTCGAGGGTCCGGATGTAGTAAGCACATTAGGTAAGCACAATGAGTGAGCACGTAATAGCTGTTTGACACATGTCCTAGTTAATGCGCCTTTCATCCGAATGTTTTTGTTCTATTAGAAATAAGTTATCCATTATTTTATTATTTGTCAAAATAATTAAAAATAAAAACAATAAAAAAAGAAAGTCTAAGTGTGTTAGGAGTTGGGACTCATTTACGTCTTTAATTTTCATTATTTTTATTTTTAATTATTTTGACAAAGATAATAAAATTATGAATAATTTCTGTCTAGAGACAAGTTTGAATGAAAAACACGTTAGCTAGTGTCCCATGGCTATTACATGCTCACTCATTTTGCTTACCTAACGTGCTCCTCATTATCACACGCAAAGCGACAAAATTTACAACCAATACAATCTAAACTATCCAACAATCTTTTCTTATCTCTTCCACAAACCGCCGGAGATTCTTATCAGAAGAACCATCCTCCTTCACAGCTTTCTTGGCTAGTTCTTTCCATTTCCTGGCGTTCCTTTTCATCTCTTCTCCATTCTCTCCTTCCATCACCATATCTAAGCACCTCATGATCTCCTCCCTCTCAACTACTCCATCTCCTTCTCCTTCCTTTGCTCTCACCCTCACCCCTGTACCGCAAACACCTTCTATTAACATCGCATTCGTCGCTTGGTCCGTCCACTGTGGAAACGCCACCACCCGAACCCCAGTCACCAGACTCTCCAACGTTGAATTCCACCCACAGTGCGACAGGAAGCAACCCACCGAAGGGTGTGAGAGAACTTCAACCTGAGAACACCACGGCACTATCATTCCTTCTCTTTTCTGCTCTTCGATCCTACTCAGAAACGCTTCTTCCTCTTTCTTCGTTTCTTCTGAAGCATTCTCATTCTTCCGGATGACCCACAAGAACGGCCGACCACTCTCTATCAACGCGCTTGCAAGCTCTTCCATTTGCCGCTTGGGTAACAAAGCGATGCTTCCGAACGATACGTAGACCACAGATGAATCCGCTTTCGAGTTCAGCCACTCCATGTAGTCTGCCGAACCATGGAACAGATCTCCTCCAAAAGATTTATCAGATGGGTCTTTGCCATCTAAGAAAGCCGACGGAATCAATGGCCCAACTCCAATCAAATCAATCTTCTCAACGACTCTCAGTGCTTCAGGCTCTAAGGCATCAAACGTGTTTACAAGTACTCGTGGCTTGGTTTCTCGTTCCAAGGTTTCGATCTGTTCATGGAATATTGGGAGAGCAAAAGCATAGGTATTGGAAGGAAGGAGAAAGGAGGGAAGGTCTCGGCTGGTGAGTGGTGGTAGACCTGGTAGTTCTACAGTATACGAGTTGTCATTTTTGTTGTTACATATGAGGTCGCCATAGCCTGTGAAGTTGTAGTAGTAGATGTCGAAGACAGTTGCGGGTTGAATCCAGAGAAGGGCCCAGGGGACATCAAGGTTACGTGCGACGTCTGCGGCCCACGGTAGGAGGAGGGTGTGAACCAAGCAGCTAACGGGGCGGCCTTCTCTAGCTAGGCTGAGAATAAGCTCTCTGAGAGTCTCTGAACCACGGCGTTTCAGCTCGGACAGGAAGTGTTCGACGCTGTCGGTGAGTTTGAAGCCGTCGTCATAGCCGTCTGAGAAGGGTGCGAAGGTTAAGCCATCTGGGTTGCAGGCGTTCGACATGCGACGATGAGCAGAGACGCTGGTGGCGAAGGTGACTTGAGCGCCGATGCGTATGAGGCGCTTGGCGAACTGGAGGCTTGGGTTGATGTGGCCTTGAGCAGGGAACGTCACAAGCAGGAAGTGGGGGTGCGACATAGCTAGAGCCTGGATCCTGGATCCTGGAATGCAGATTCAAGTGCTTTGTGTGGTTTATTTTGATGAGCAGATTCAAGTGTGCTGTGGTTATGGTGGAGAGCTGGGAATGGATTTGAGCTTTGAGCTTTGTACAAATTTGTGATGAGTTATAGCGGGCAAGTCCTTAAGAGCACGGAGTTTAAATAGAACATGGGCTAGCTTGTAGCAGTAATGACGTGTGTGGTGACGGATTGACTCTTGTTTTCTTGTGTTCTTCACTCAGTAGAACTTATGATGAGCGCACAGATCATTAAATTGATAAAACAATTGAAATTAACAATAAAAGTTTATCTGTTCTTTCATGTATATGTGAACAAATTTGGAATTGACAGTTATTTGGAGAAGTCTGTGATCCACTACTCTTAATGATGCGTCGATGCCAGAAGATTCGTGATGGTTAATGGTTGGTTGATACTTGATGGAAATTATCACATTCTAGTACACGAATATTGGTTGGCAGATATAAAGAATAAATGCAAGTGTTGCACAGAAAGACTATCGATTACGACAATTATGGTTTGAACTTTGAAGATTAAGAAGAGAACCCCATCACTCATTCGTCCCGTGGTGAACAAGAAATCTAGACGGATGCGTCATGGTTTCTGTTATCCACATAATTAAACCTAACTTTGTTGGATATTAAACAAAGGAAATGGGATTTGCTCCTCACATGATTGGTCCCCATTGCAGCCGTGCATTAGGAACATCTCGATGAATTAAAACATGCATTCCCTGTTTTAAATTTAAAAGGAGCAAAAGATTTTTCGCCATACTGTATCCCTGCAGACACCCAGATACAACAACATTCCCATTCAAAAATTCACGTGGAGGCTAGGGCATGCATTCTGATAACAAACGCTGAAACGATAAAATCAAAGCATTTGATTTATTGAAGTGGCCCTGCTTTGATGAATTAGATAAAATAACATCTTGTTGAGACCACTTCGCTTTTAGCCCTGCCCTACGGTACTGTAGTGAATAGTTGTGCTATTATTGGAATTGGTCCTGAAGGCAGAATGCTGAAAATTTCTAAAATCTATTCTTGGTATTTGATAATATGTTCATAAATGCCAAAGCAAATTCCTCTTTCAGCCAATAGAAAGCTAGAATGAGCCAATGACGAAGCGTTGTGTGATTATCTGATGATTCAGGTGATGATCCCGTCCGTATCTGCTCCTCACCGAGCGTATGCCTCACACCGACGTGACAGTATCTTCCCTATTTGTATTGATGTGGCTGTGAGGTCGGAGTGAGGCGCTCACAACAGATCCCAATTCCATGTGATGTAGACGGTCATATGGTGACCCAAGCTTTTTTGGGTTAGCTTGTTGTATTTGGTTTGAAGGAAAAGGTGGGGAACACAGCCGAAATCATTCCATAATATGTGGCCATTATGAAGTACGAAAGTTAGAAGGGATGGAGACAAGCCTCTGCAAATATCTCTCCATGAAATATTCCTGATGCAAGGCTGTAAAGGCTGTTAAGATGGGTATTGCCTGACAGAACCTGAACTTCTGCAAAGACCGACAGAAGGTGGAATCAAGGGTAAATTTTATGCCAGATTTGAGTCTGAATTGTCATTTATAGAATACAGACCCTGACCTACGCTCCCGGCTCCCCCCCTAATTGACCGGTGGTCCAATGACTGGCCCCTCATTTGGTATAGGCAGTAGCCTACCTTTGAGATGATTTTGAGCCAATGAGTGCGTAGAGCGTATTCAATTACGAGTGTCATTCGACCATGCATCAAATCTGTTTTTACTTATTAGGGTCGGCTTTTGTTTTGATATTGGATTCCTGGACCAAGCAAGAGGTGCGATAGTAGGGCAGAGTTACCTTGGATTGAGGTTAATTAACCCTAACTCAACCAGAACTATAACCCCAAGCCCGAACATGTTTTCGGATTAGGTTCAGACTTCTTTACGCACATTACATACATGCCACATGTATAAACAAGAGGTTGAGTTAGGTTCCAGTTGGACTAAGTTGGCCAATGCCTCAACTCAAATTCAATATTTTGAAGTTAGGTTTATATTTTTCAACTCTAATTATGGGTCATTATGGGCTGAATTGGGTTGGGCTTTGCATTTATGATAAGGGTTATAGTCTAGGCTGATGCTTAGCCAAGCTTAGGATTAACATATAACTGAGCCCAAGTTTACAAAGGGTCCTAACAGGGTTGGGCCTAATTCTGGATTATGTTTTTCATATATAAAATATTATATATAAATGATAAATAATTGCATATAAATTTATTTTATATATTATATGATATAATACACTATATAAAGTATAAATTTTTTAAACTATCTTAGGATTTAGCTAATACACAATTGACTAATCCTTCTTAATGTGCCTCATCAGAGATATGAAAATGAATATTTTACCCTCCACTATACATTACTCGGATCTCATCCTCTCCCTCTCATTCTCTTGGTCGGAACTGCCAAAACGGAAAATGATTACTGGATGTATCTTCTTTTATGTGAGGTCGCAAAACCTTGTAAAACGAGGTGAACAAAGCTTCATAAGTAGCTTGCGGGATGAACCAAGCTTCGCAGAAAAACGAAGATGGAATTCAGTGTCGACCTCTACAGTTGCATCAATTCCGAAGAAGAGAACAAGAGGGGTGCCGACCTTAGTAGTTGCAACGGTTCTGGAGAAGAGAATGGGAGTGGCGCCGATCTATACATCCGACCTTTGCGGTTGCAGCGGTTCTGGAGAAGAAAACGAAAGAGGCGCCGAATGCAGCAACGATGAATGCTTGAAAGAGTAAGGCTCCTGTTCTGGCCTCTATAGTTGCAGCGGTTCTGGAGAAGAGAATGAGAGGGGCGCTGAATGCAACGACAACGAATGCCTAAAAGACCATGGCTCCTGTTCTGACCTCTGCAATTGCAGCGGTTCTGGAGAAGAGAATGAGAGGGGTGCTAAATGCAACGACGACGAATGCCTGAAACCATGGCTCCTGTTCCGACCTCTGCAGATGCTGCCGGCCCACCACCTTGTCCAAGATTCAAAACACCATGCTCCTGTTCTCCCTCTGCAACAGCGTCGAATGCCTGAAAGACGAGGAACCCTTTTTCCAGGAAGCAGCTCCGCAACAACACCAAATGCTCGAAAGACGAGGAACCCTTTTTTCAAGAAGCAGCTCCTTCGTAGCCACTAACATTTTTCTAGGATCCCTTTTTTCTCATCAGAAATATGGGGTGACTTTTATAAATTTTCCTATAAACTAAGGGTAAATTTTTTAAACTATTAGTTAATTGACTAAGTATTTTACTGTTTAAAAATTGATCGAGACTATCTCTATTATTTCTGACAATTGACTAATTTTATCCTTAGTGTTAATTTCCATTAATATTTCATCAAAATCTATATACACGTGAGATGACGTGATATTAAAATTCTCTTAAAACCCAATATTACCCCTCCCTCGTCCCCTTCCTCTGGCTGGCACAGGAACCGATCCACGCCTTTGACATGACCCGTCCTTCGCTTTCTATTCGCCATTGTCCACTTCGGTACTTTAATGGCAAAGCCTTCCAACCTAAGATAAAGACAGAAAAAAGAGCCACGCAAGAAGCCATTAAAGCATCTTCTAAGCTTTTTGTTTTCCGTGCTTTAATGGCGACTCGTTTGTTGCTATGATGATCGCGGCAATCGTAAGGAGCTCAGATCTGTCCATTTCGTTCGAGGAGGCTCTTACTGGTCCTCGGTTGTGCTCACGTCAGCCCCCACCTGATTCCGTTGTTTATTTAGCATTTCTTTAATCGAATGCATCTCTGTTCTTTGGATATGGTGGAATTCGTTTCGTCAGCTTCTCATTTGCGGCTTTAAATACCTTATTATCTAGTTCTAGAAACCCTTTGAAGACAAAACCCCACCTTACTTACACCTTTCAATCCAATCCGAAATTAAAAATTAAAAAATTAAAAAAATTGATTGTTTCAATTTGCTTTACCGATTGCTTTACTGGATTGATTCAAATTAATTTAGATTCTGAGGCTGCCATCTATGCGCCCATATGCATTGAACATGATCGCTCTTCTATGACATTCTTATCTAGCTAATATCCTGAGAACTGAACCCGACATCAGCTCTATAAGTTTAAATTAAAAGTCCGTCAGGAATCCTTGACTGGTTGTTAATTAAATCGGAGCAATGGAGGTCACATCTTCTGATACGGTGGTTGTAGTGTACAAATTCAAGTTCATAATAGTTGTATTATTATTATTATAATTTATAGCCTCAGATCCGTTGCTCTCAGCCCACTGAATCTTGTTTCTAAATATTAATTTCCCTGGTTATTTTATTCATTCATTCATTATAACATGGGCCCATTGAATAAAGAATGTTGATAGAATAACAGAACTTCAGCAGACTGTTTGAGTTTAAACATTGATACAATTCTGTGTCATCCAAATTAAATATTTGTACTAGAAACATGCATTTGGAATTATATTCCAGTATTGTTGCATTTATTAGGAATGATGAAAATTACCAGTAGATTACTTGAGCATGTTTTTTCTGCATTTATGTCTTAGAAATGAAGAGTTATCAGGGAAAAGAAGACAACAAACAATAAGGAACAATTACTGAAAGTAAGCCATCATTTGTTGCTAATAAAAAAAAAGTAAGCCATATACATGCTACAAAAGGACCTTCACAATCATGTATTGGGAATATCCCAACCATGTATTCAGAACATCTTCCAATGATAAGTACAAGAGATGATGAGACATCATTGGCTGATGTTCCTAATACATGGTTGGGATGTGCTGTGGGGCATTGATGTGAACTCCAGTAAGAGAGTCATTAGAACATATCTATATTCATAAATGAAGTTCCAATGTATGATTGGGTTAACTAGTGAGACTTTTACTCAATATTCATCATTCATTTCTTTTTGTTTCTTCTTTTTTTGTTCTTTTTCTTTCTTTTCCCTATTTTTTTGAAATCACTATCTAAGCAACTCCAAATATAGGGGCATGAATTATTTATGCTAATTTTTTTCTTGGATATCAATGCATAAGACAAACATCTCACATTTCTGAAAGGAGGGAGAAATCCATCGTATAGACGCCAAGAAAGCAGCGGAATAGGTGGGCGAATTTCAAAAATTCTTCTCCCTTCAATCAACTGAGAATCACATTCCCTTATTTTAGAATCAAATATTCAAGAATCTACTCGAACCAAACCAGATTAGATCTGAACCAAAGATCAAGGAAAGGGTTATACCTGATATGGAGAATCAAAATCTCCCAATGTTGGTGTTCACGCCCAAAGAAAGATCCAAGATCTGCTCCCGCTGAAGATGACACAACGATGGTGGGGCAGAACCAATAGTGTACGTCCTACGTACCAAACTCTTCGCAAGAATCCATTGGAGGCTTAGAGCACCGAACCAAATCAGTCTTTCAGCAAGGACTGATCTCAAGAACCAGTTTCTTGATCTTCCCTTCAGAGGAGTTCGAATCAAGCAGTAAGGTGGCAACGGCTGGAGGAGTTCCTAAAGCTGAAAGTGGCGTGGAAGTAGATTTCAGCTTAGGAAGAAGAGATCTTATCTCAGATTGCAGAAGTTGTTACTGCAAAACCCTAGGTCAAATTCTTGTAATTCTAGATTAGGGTTTCCTCCTTTCTTAGTCATTAAGAAATCTCCTAATCCTATTAGGAGCTATCTCAATCCAAATCTGTATTTGGATAGGGGATAATCTTAATTCTATCTACAGATTAGGTCATTCCATTCTTGATTTTATCAGGAGGTTACCCGATTCAAATCACATTTGAATTTGGTCTCCAAGAGTGGATAGGGTTAGAACCCTAATCCTTCAGCTAACCCTAATCCCAGATACGCCCCCTTAAGTGGGTGATCATATTAGCCTAGGACAAAATGGGATTTAGGCCCAATAAGTAATCAGTGCTCAATAAGTTTCCAAACTATTGCCCAGTTGGGCTTCTTTGTATGGCGTGGGACCCAAGCATTGATCTACATATCAGTCACATGGGTTCGGCCTAGCCTTTGTTACATGGCCTAGCCGAATTCACTATAAAACCCAGTGAACCCCATGAGCCCATCACATGAACTCTATGGGCCCAACACTTACACTAAGTGGTCCCTGGGCCAAGCCATCTTAAAGAAACCAAGGGACTGTGGGCAGATGCAAGATTAGCCCATCAAGTGCAACCCTAAATGGCCTTACACTTAACCTCTCAACCCATAATGATCAAACACTGCCCGACAAGAGAGGACCTCTCTCTCGGCTGCAAGGAACAGTATTGCACTCTCTGCTCACATGAATCCCGGGAATTAAAACCATTTGCAAACATTTTGAAACCGTATAAGTATATATATCATATATATAAAATTTGCAAAACAAAATTCCAACAATTGAAATCAACTGCCGGCAGTTTGGTTTCCATCAGAGAGAGTGCATCCCCGATCATTACCTTTGTCCGATAAAGGGGCTAATCCTGTCACTATGATCACCCACTCAGATGAATTCTCAGGTTGTCCCAACATACGCAGGTTTTGACCCCCGCTAAGGATCTCACTGATTGGCATATCAAAGACAGCCCAATCCGGCACCTAGTGCAGTATCATAATTGAGTCTATAGGTTAGGTGTAACTTTTCAGTTTTGCCCATCAATCTCCAAGGTCCAGGGCAATACTGGAAATCTGGTCCGGTTCAAGGATTCAAGTAATCCTACACTGCATGTGCCTTAGGTCTCACCCTGACGACTGAGACAAGCCACCCCAACACTTGGCAGCACACCAGTGTCAACCTTGGTAGGATAAATCTCCCCAGACTTATCTAATGGCTGTGAAGGTTCTAAACTAACACGAGTCTCATTAAGTGTCCAGTTTAAGGGTCTTACACAGAAATACACCACACAACATGAATCAAACATGTAATTTATTTATTTACACTAAATGTCAAAAGTACATCAAATCTGATTGGAACTAAGGGCATACAAAACTGTCTAACAATTTCATCATAATATTATAGAAATTTTGCATTTTAAGCCCTACTCCAAGTGCATTTGGGTTCATATTGTTGTGAATTACCCCTTTATATCATTGTCAGCCTAACCATAGTTATTGTGGGTTGGATCAAATTGGTGGCTTTTCTAGAAAAGGGTAATAGCTTAGCATTAAGACATTCACAAAAAATATGCTTTTCAAAATCACTTATGATATTTGGGCTATCCACCCAGGCTATGGTTTTTTATTAGTGTGGTTAGTTTGCTTAGCTTTGTGAAGCCAATGGGCTTATATTTATTGGACCTCCAACATTTTCAATTTAAGATATGAGTGATGAAATGTATAGATAGTGTTCTTTCTACACGGTTGCATAATCATAGATATGCATTTTCCTGACTTGGCTATTTGCCTAGTGCCTATTGCCTGTTAATGCATGTTGTCTATGGCATGATTGCTCTACCTCGTTTGTTTCTACTCTTTATGCACCCACATTTCAAACTACATGTGTTCCTTGCTCATAATTTTTTTCTACTAGTGTAATCCACAATTGTTTTCGAAAACATTAGGTGGACTATGCATAAAGTATGAGGCATTTTACACCTCCATCATGACTTAAGTATGACCTCTCTCAGAGATCTAGAGCCTTATTATCAATGAAGAGTTAGAAAGACTCAAGGTTACTGATCACTCACTCCCAAGGGAGAGGAAGAAAAACCAAACAAAAACTCTAATTATGAATCTTAGTCCAACTATAAGGGAGCACGCGTTGTGCCAAATGTGTGGCCATCCCCAGTCATTCTACTTTTCTAACTAGAGCTCAAGCAATCAGTAAGTAGCTAGATTTAATGAATTTTGACAGATCTAGAAAGATTTGAGGATGTATGTAATACAAGAACCTAATTTGGAAAACAAATTGGGACTAGGAAGTCAATACATGGGTATCCATTTGGACAATCCACTAAAAATCCCAATCAACTTAGTGGAACCATCACCCCAACCTACTACCAGCTTGGATCTCCTAAAAGCAAAAAGTCATGCAAACACCCTGAAAACATGGTTTCCAACTGCACATAAGGAATATCTCCCATGCTTTAATGTTAAATTCATGGAAAGATATACTCAATGTGTGGCTGGATGCCAAGCAGGGTGTTTATACTCATGTGAGGACACTTGAGTGGATTCTATGCCTTGTTCCCCAGTAGTGGAAGCTAATTTACGGATATTAACTAGATGTAGACTTTCTATCATTTGAATTTGATTGGAAATCAGCATTAGTATACACTTGGATCTGTAGTGAACTACCATCGAATACTAGATAAAACTATTTTGTCCTTCGAAGGTATTTTAGTATGTTTTTCACAGCGGTCCAATGCTCCTGCCCTGGGTTAGATTGGTATCTGCTTACCACACTCATTGCTTGAGAAATGTTAGGACGAGTGCACAACATGGCATACGTGATGCTCCCTACGGCTGAGGCATAGGGAACCTCTTTCATGCCCTCAATCTCTTCGGGAGTCTTGGAAGACATACCATTGGAGAGAGTGGCTCCATGCCTGAAAAGAACATTTCCTTTCTTCGAGTTCTCCATGTTGTATCTCTTGATTATTTTGTCAATGTAAGCAGACTGTACTAATCCTATTATCCTCTTCGATCTATCTCTATAGAATCGAAGACCTAGTATGTAGGAGGCTTCTCCAAGATCTTTCACGGAGAATTGCTATGAAAGCCACACTTTCACCGTAGTTAACATTCCTACATCATTCCCAATGAGTAGAATGTCATCTACATATAGAACCAATAACATAACCTTATCATTATTGGTCTTCTTGTAAACACAGGGCTCATCCGGATTTTGCTCAAAGTCAAACTGTTTGACGGTAGAGTCAAACCAGATGTTCCAACTCCTGGAAGTTTGCTTAAGTCCATATATGGATTGGTTGAGTTTACATACCATGTGTTCCTAACCTACAGCTATGAAACCTTGCGGTTGTTGCATATAGGTATCTTTAATAAGATTTTCATTTAAGAATGCAGTTTTAACATCCATTTGCCACAGGCGAGAAGGCTTCCTCATAATCGATTCCCTCTTTCTGAGTGTACCCTTTCGCCACTAGACGAGCCTTGTAGGTCACAACTTTACCATTGGGGCCCTTCTTTCTCTTATAGATCCATTTGCAACCAATTGCCTTTACCCCAGGGGGCAGATCTACTAGAGTCCTGACTCCATTGGTTTCCATTGAGTCCATCTCAGCTCTCATGGCATCTACCCACTTCAAGAAATCTATGTCCAACATAGCTTTCGTATAAGTCACGGGATCCTTATCATTAGTCGTGGCTTCCACTAAATAACTTTCTTGGTAATAGTCGAAACGAACTAGAGGCCTGAAAACCCGGGTAAATCTCCTAGGTTGGTTATTTTCAAGAGCAGGTGGGACATCTCCCACTACCCCTGGGCTCTCCTCATCAAGAACAACTTCCTGATGATGATTATCCAGGATGTAATATTCTTCTAAGAAGTGAGCATTTCGTCCGCAAAACACCTTTTTCTCTTTTGGATAATAGAATAAGTAACCCACAGAGCCTTTGGGGTAGCGTATAAATAAAAAATGACTGGTTTTGGATTCCAATTTGTCATCAGTCGTTCTTTTATCATGTGTTGGACAACCCCAAATCTTCAAGTGTCTTACACTTGGTTTCTTACCGGTCCAAAGCTCATAGGGCATCTTTGGAAGGGATTTGGTTGGAACTTGGTTCAACACATATATCGCAGTCTCTAATGCATAACCCCAAAAGGATGTGGGTAGCTCCGAGTGTACGAAAGGTGATCGAACCATATTTAATAAAGTTTGGTTCCTCCTTTCTGACACACCGTTTAACTATGGTGTAGTAGGAGGAGCTAGTTGTGATACTATCCCATTGTCCATTAAGTAGTCCCTGAATTCGTCAGAGAGATACTCGCCACCTCGATCTGATCGAAGGGTCTTAATTTCTCTTCCTAACTGTTTCTTGACTTGTTGTCTGAATTCTTTGAACTTTTCAAAAGATTCAGACTTATGTCTCATTAGGTACACATAACCATACCGTGAGTAATCATTGGTACAGGTTATGAAATAAACATGCTAGTTACGTGTCCTAACATTCAGGGGATCACATACATCAGTATGTATAAGGTCAAGTGTGCCTGTAGATCTTTTAAGGCTTATCGGTAAATGGCCGTTTCGTCATCTTACCTTGAAGGCAAGGTTCACAAGTTAGAAGATCTTCTATAGTTAGAAAATCCAAAGGACCATCCTTTACCAACCTTGTGATACGATCTACATTAATGTGGCCAAGTCGGTAATGCCATAGGCACATGGGATTCACTGTATCATGGGTCCTCTTCTTGGGGATTATTTCCAATGTAGTTTCGGTAATGTTTAAGTACAATAGTTCCTTTTCTGAAATTGGGTATGAAAATACAATCTTTAAGTACAATAGTTCCTTTTCTGAAAACTAATTTTACAATTCCTATGGTTGTAGCTGCAACTGTTATAGGAAGTCCCCAAGTAGAGTGTCACTTCTCCGTCACTCATTATTCTGCTTATCTTGAACCCCTGTAGTGAGTTACAGGCATGAGTTGAAGCCCTGGAGTCAATACACCAGGAAGTAGAAGTGACCAACAAATTGGTCTCTATGATAAAAGATTCGAAATTACCTTTTTCTTAGTCTCCAAAAATTGAGGACAACTCTTCTTCCAGTGGCCGGTCTGTTTGCAGAAGTGATAGGCATCCGATGCCTTATCCTTCTTCTGCTTCTTAGCTTTGTTAATTTTCTTTTGAGCCTTCCCTTTAGCCTTCCACTTTCTCTTGCTTGATTTTCCACTTTCAACAAGCATGGCTATCGGCTTATCCTTCTTAATCAGTTCTTCAGCCCTCTACAACATATTGCTGAGTTCCTGATGGCTAACGTTTAGATTTTTCATGTTATAGTTCATGATGAACTGATTGAAGGAGGGAGATAGGGAATTTAGGACAACATCAATTTTGGTGTCATGGTCTAGCCCTGACCCGAGAGCCTCCAATTCATTGATATAACCCATCATCTTTAGACAATGGTCATGAACTTGTTGGTTCTCGGTCATCTGTGCGGTCATAAACAATTTTAAGACCTTCTGACGAGTAGAACGGTTCAGCTTCTCATACATAGTCTTTAGACTATCCAATATGTCCTTGGACACTTCGATCTTATCGAATTGTCGTTGTATCGGATTATCTAAAGAGGCTATAATATAACATTGGGCAAGAGAAATTTTCTTTTCCCATTCATGATACTCCATTTGTCTGGCCTCAAAAGCCTTGTCACCTAGACGATCCAAAGTAGGGTTTTTAGCAAATTTGTCTAATTTCTTGGACGTTAGGACTAGCATAAGGTTTTGGAACCAGTCAGCATAATTAGGGCCCTTGAGTTTGTTGTCATCCAACAGTTTGGTGAAGTTTCCGTTTGCCATTTCTGGTAAAGGCAAGGCAGATTTGTAAGTCCACAACCTAATTGATTCATGTCATCACATAGATATGGCTTTTAATCTATGTTTCATTTCCATTTTAGGCATCTCTAATATTCCCTCCAATCTCAGTGACGGAGACCGTTGTGTCTCTGGAAATGTGGGAAATCACATAGGGTGCATGGAGTCAACTGTTTCAGTTGCATAACCCCACCACCTTCTGTGAAGGATCTCATCCACTCATCTTATGAGCTTTCCCTTTGGCCTCTGTCAGACAAGGTTCATAGCCATTTTAGATTAAACATTTTTGTGCAGTAAGTGTTCACCCATCATGTTCGTGAATGCTAAGGTACCGTGAAAGAGTCTTCCATTTTAGGATAGGCCCCTCCCACATCGGTCTATGACGCCCCTATCATCTCATGAAGCAATCCAGCCAACTACATTAGCAGATGGGTAGCCCAATTTTATGGTGCGTCCCCACCCACCAATACAGTCAACCTTCATAGTAAAGATGGAAGGCCTTTAGAGAGTTCATTATATGAATCACCTTATCACATGCACTTATATTTTCAGGAGGGAACGAATGACTACCCTAGTTTAATTTAGGTTAAACCAAAGTGACTGAAGGGATGAGAGATCCATCATATGGATGGCCGAACCTTGCAGGAAGGTTGGGCGAAATTTCAAAAATTTCTCTCTCCCATGTGGGAATCACATTCCATATTTTAGAAAACTGCATTTTCAAGGATCAATCTTGAAACCAA
>NW_010729249.1:149933-166645 GCF_000365185.1 Nelumbo nucifera
TATCACCTAAAGAGAGGGTTGATCCAAATATGATTTGGATAAGCAGCTCCTAATTGGATTAGGAGCTGATCTTTTGGGTTAACAAAAGAAGGAAGGGGGGTGCAGCCTTAGACACAGATTCACATCCTCTTTAGTGCTGTGAAACACAGAAGAAAGAATTAAGCAACCCTGCAGAATTCTTTCTTGCCGCCCTGTTTGCCAATTCGATCTCCAGCTGTGGGAGAAGTCAAGATTCGATCTCGACATCTGTTCTTTGAGAAAGAATTGATAGGAAGCTGTGCTCACGTGCCATTCTGCTGATTCTTGTGAAGGACAGAGTTCTTGGAGAAGAACACTATTGATTCTGCTCCATCCTACACTGCGCCATCTTCAGTGGGAGCAGTCTTTGGATCCTTCCTTGGGCATGAACACCTTCGTTGGGGGATACTGTTTCTCTGTATCAGGTATAATCCTCTCCTACTCCTTTTGGTTCAGATCTGGTTCAGTTTATGGTTCAAGAATGATCCTTGAAAATATGATTTTCTAAATAGGGAATGCGATCCCCAGTTGAAGGGAGAGAACAATTTTTGAAATTCGCCCCCTTATTCTGCAATCTTTGGGCGTTCATACGATGGATCTCTCATCCCTTCAATAATACCATTAGAACCATGTACATAGAGAACCTGTCTCGGCCTAGCAATCTCAGGGGGGCAGAGGAGGTCGCTCCTGTCGTTCAAGTAGAGCTGAGTTGGATCGATCCGCTTGCGAGCTTCCTGCTACACGGGACCCTCTCTGCAGACCACAATGCCGCTAGAAGGGTCGAGCGTCAGGTGGCCAAATATGTCATGATAGACGAACGATTGTACCAAAAATCCTACACACTCCCCTATCTGCGCTGCTTGCGACCTTCCGAAGCCGAGCTCATGCTCTGCGACACTCATGAGGGCCTGTGCGGCGGACACTTGGGGGGCAGGGCCCTCTCCCAAAAAGTGCTACAACAAGGGTACTACTGGCCAACAATGAAAGCAGATGCTATTGAGCACATCAGAGAGTGTGACAAGTGCCAGAAGCACGCCAATATCCACCATCAGCCCACTGCTGACCTCAAGTATATCACCAACCCGTGGCCTTTCGCACAATGGGGCATCAATATACTCGGACCGTTTCCACTGGCGACAGGCCAGAGGAAGTTCCTAGTGGTAGTAGTGGATTATTTCACCAAGTGGGTAGAAGTTGAACCTCTCGTGACAATCACAGCTCAAAATGTACAAAACTTCTTTTGGAAAAATATAGTGTGCCATTTTGGGTTACCTCGGGTACTAATTTCTGATAATGGTAAGCAGTTCGAGGACATTAAATTCCAAAACTAGTGCCAAGACATGGGGATCCGACAGAACTTCACTTCAGTTGCACACCCTCAAGCAAACGGTCAAGTAGAAGTCACGAATAGAGCTATCCTCCATGGAGTGAAGGCACGGTTAGACCGAGCTAAAGGACTATGGGCAGACGAGCTACCCAACATTCTATGGGCTTACCGAACTACAGTGAAGATTGCCACAGGAGAAACCCTTTTCAACCTCACCTACGGCACAGAAGCAGTCATCCCAGCCGAGATCGAGGTTCTCTCACTACGACTAGAAGCGTATGACGACAAGGCAAACAAAGATGAGCTACGTACCATCCTCGACCTACTCGACAATGTAAGGGACCTCGTATATATCAGGACCGCAGCCTACCAGCAAAGAGTAGCTTGGTACTATAATGCCAGGGTCAAGAAGTGGAACCTCTGCGTTGGCGACCTGGTCCTTCATAAAGTTATGGTACCTGAGCCCGGTGTTGGCAAGCTCGGACCGAATTGGGAAGGACCCTACCGAGTGAAGCGGGTGCTTGGGGAAGGAACATACAAGATCGAAACCCTAGAAGGGAAACAAGTACCCCGGGCATGGAATATTGTCAACTTAAGGCAGTATTACCTGTAACTACTGAGTAGACCACGAGTGACTCTCAAAGCCTAAGGGCCAAAATGCCGAGCTAACATTGACCTCGGCGCAATAAGACCCAATCGCCTTTATGGCATGGGCGAACTACTGAGTAGACCATGAGTCACTCTCAGAGCCTAAGAGCCAAAATGCCGAGCTAACACGACCTCAGTGCAATGAGACCCAGTCGCCTCCATGGCATGGGCGAACTCCAAGAGTGGACTATATATCACTCCCTCAGCCTAAGGGCTAAAACACCTAGCTAACTAAGACCTCGACACGACGGAAGACTTAGCTGCTAAACCGGTAAAGGCAAAGTATTAAGTATCAGAGGCATAGGCAGCTAGGGTCTGAACCCTATGAAGCATAGTTCATCTCAGTATATTGGTTGAACCTGACAAGGAACAACCTACGAATAGATAGTGTGGGCATACATGGTAATTACTTCGAGGTATACCATAAAAATACCTCAAGGATTAAGGGATAGCTCGGGGTAACAACTACCAAAAAATCCTACTTCGGGTATGTAGCTCTAACAGCTCGAGTGATGAAACCGCTTCGGCAGAAAATAAAGAGCACACCATACTTAGCAGAAAAAGAAAACTTCCATTACCAATTCATAAATAAAAGTAAATAGGGCACAACCGCCCAAGAAAGAGATTTTGAAAACCGGGTTCTGACACCCGGGAACCACCAGAATTCAGTCAGAAGAAAAAAAAAATAGAGCCGCCAGCCTCAAGGGTCCACCTCCTCCACCTCATCATCATCCTTCGGGGAGTCAGGCTCCTCCTCCTCTGCCTGGTCTGCCATCTCAGGGTCTGGTTTTCCGTCTCAGGGTCCAGGCCCTTCATCGTTATGCCGTTGAGGTTGAGCCCAGAGAACTTCTTTCGGACCAACCAGCGGCAGAGCTTGAATCCAGAGAAGTATGAGCTCGAGCCATACTCCACTTGGAGGTCGTGATACTCCTGCAAGTCCTTGAAGTCCCAAACCGCTTTAGCTCGCTCGGCCTCCACCATGGTGCCAAAGTTCCAAGTTCGGTCCTGAAGCGTAGACTCCAAGTCTCAAACCTGCTGGCGAAGAATCTCCCTCTCCGCCGCCACCCTCGATGACTCCTCCTGATAGTGAGCGCTCTCCTCAGAAAGCCTAGCGATCTACTTCTCCTGGTCCCGGATGAGCAGCTTCTGGGCCTCACTCCCCTTTTGAGCCTGAAGGACTTCACCTCGGGCCCGGTCAAGCTCGCCCTGGAGCTTCTGCATAGTTGACCTATGATTACGAGCATCGCCGGAGTGGATGTTGGTCTGGAGGGCCATGGCGTGGATGGTGGAGTTCACCTACCAGCAGAAGACTAAGGTCAGAAAGGAGAAAAGGAGAGGAACGAAAGAAGGAAGAGAAAGGACACTTACCACCATGCAGTGGGCGGAGGCAAACCTGGTGAGCTCCTTAGGGTCCATCTCTCCCCAGCTAGCGACCTCCTCGTGGCAGATCGCCTTTCGGCTCTTTCGTGCAGCCACGATGTAGTCATTAACACCCTCCTAGTTCTCGGTAGGGAAATGCGGGAAGGGGAAGGGGCAGGATGGCCCAGACGAACGAAACTGCCCTTGCGCCAGGAGCTCGAGCCCTTCTGTGCCACCTTCCGTGGCGACTCCCTCGAATGGGACCGGTGGAACCTCAGGTGGTGGAGAAGCGAAGACCGGGTCAACAGACTCGAACTCAGCACCCCTAGAAGTGGAGGCTTGTTCAGGACGCGACCTCTTGGCCTTGCGCTTCTGGTTGCCGGACAGAAGGTGGCGTGTGTCAACACCAGACTTGAGCTCAGACCGGGCTCAGACCGGCCTACACGAGCTTCTCCTTGGTCAAGTAGTCCGACCAATGGAAGCCAACTGCTGCCCAGGACTACAGCGTTTTCTGAACTTTGGGGTCCAACTCAACCCCTGAATCCTG
Organism: Nelumbo nucifera; assembly: GCF_000365185.1. The sequence continues at coordinate 153,833 of NW_010729249.1, forward strand.
GATGGTGGCCCTCTAGTGAGTTGGGAAGGGCCACCCTTCGGGGTTGCGAACAACAAAATAGTCCTGCTTCCAGGCCGGGATCCTGTTCGACAGCTCGTATAAGAGCTTGAAGCCGCGACGGGGTGAAAAATAGTAGGAACGCCTTTCTGGAGGTGCTCCGGGAGAAGCATTCTTGATGTAGAGGATGGTGGAGAGGATGTCAAGATTGAGAGGAAGACAGTACTCATAAAACAGAGAAATAGTCCCAACTACATTTCGAATGGAGTTGGGGTGAAGCTGGTCAATGGTGACGTTGAAATGGTTCAAAACCTCCACTATCAGAGGATGCAGAGGAAGATGCAAGCCAGCCTTGAGCTGTTCTTGAAAGATCACTATCTCGTTGGGACCATGCTCCCAGGGAAAGTTACCAAAATGGAGACTGTAGATGAGCGGGAAGGTAAAAATGTAGAACTAAAGATCTAAGTCTCTCCATCGACATAGATGAGGGACCAAAACTGTCGGGCTCCCTGCCCTGAGAAGTGGAAGTCGTCTCGCCAGAGGTCTCCCGAGCCTCCAAAGCCTACCCCCTAGCTCTCCCGGAGCTCGAGGGAGCGTCATCCTGATTACCGTCCCAGGAATAGATGTGGTACGGATACCCAGACATATTGACAAGATGATAAGACTCACTAGAAAAGAAGAGACGCTGTGAACGGGAAAAGAGCTCGGGCAGCTAGATGGAGACGCGACCTCAAAATCCGAAGACAAGGAAAGTTGGCGTAAACGAAAGTGAGGCCTGGGGCCCCCCTATTTATAGCCACTATGCCCTCAAATCAACGGTTCGGATTGAGACAGATCTAACGGTCCACAGTCAAGCTAACCGTACGTTTTCTGAAACTGAAATGTGACTAGTTGCACGTCTTTCATGATTGAGGTAATGACGACTGCACGACCTCCGGAGTTAAGAGCTGCTTTGGCGTGTTTCTTTGCATTGGAAAAGTCAGAAATCCCTTGACTTCTGCGCATACATTTAATGCGAGCAGTCAATCAAGTTTGAACTTCTGTCAAATCCACCCGTCACACTTCATGAACTCCTCACACTAAGGTAACACTCTTAGCCCGAGGAGTGGGGGGCAATTGATGGAGGGTAATTTGACCCGACCCCTTGTGATGGTGACACATGGACATGACTCAGCATAAGCAACAACTAAGCATCACAACCTAACCGCGACTAAGTAACGGGCCCGCAGGACAGCTCGCTATCTCACAACTCACCATAGGAGGAGCTCGCTATAGGATGAGCTCGAAGACCCCCGATGTACTAAAAGGGAATACTCCAAGACAAGTCTACCCCAGCTCGTGAGCTAGGATAACCTGCTTGCTCCAATACTTAGGCAAAAAAACTGCCTCAAGGGCCACTTCAAGAGGAATCACCTTGCAATACCCTCAGGAAGTCGCTACAAGGTAGCTTGCGACAGGATAGCTCGCTACAAGGTAGCTCGCGACAGGATAGCTCGCTACAAGGCAACTCGCTACTAAGCGACGCAATGTTTTCAGGAAACTTCTGTCTGACAAGACCATACCCGTCAGATTGCGCCACGTCTCCTGAACGATGGCGCAGTCCCTGCCAGCCCGACAAGACTGCGCCCACGTCTCTTGACAGATGGTGGCATGTCTGTTCTTCCGGGACGTGTCACTCACCCGATTGGGTAGTACACTACAACGGTTACCTGCGCAGCCCTGGCAGATAATGGCTGCGACAGAGGTCCAATGGCAGTTACGCCCGATTTGACAAGAACACTCATATATAAGAGCCCCCTAGTTGAAGGGAAGGACTCTCTCGAATATCTAATATCTTATCTTGAATATCTCAAACTTTCTCTCGAGCGAACTCAGTGATCTAGCGCGACCTACACTCTTAGCCTTCTTTACACTCTTTACTACTTTCTCCAGCGCTCTAACTTAAGCATTGGAGTATTCCCATCGGGCAAGTCCCTCGGGAATCCTTCACCGCTCTCTTCTCAGGTATCGTCCATCGCCAGCGAGAAGCTAGTCAGCTGCTAGCTAAGAGTGCTCGGATTGCGCAACATCTGGAACCTATACAATACACGAGCATTGTTAAGGAAAAAAACCTCATAATAGATAAACGAGTACTGGTATGTCATGGTCTAATCCATTAGACCCAGATGATTGAACTGTTGGCCCTCAACCTGGAGGCAAAAATGGTTCAGCCTTTGGGTCTGATTTTAAAACACTTATTGTTATCAATAAATGCATAAATAACAATAAATGCACAAATTAGTAAAATTAATCTTAATTACTAATATTCTTATTAAATAACAGTATTTAAATTTATCGTTAAATTTAAAGGTAATTAAATTGAGCCAACCCACAATTTTTGTTTATAAATAGAAACTCATAATTAATTAAGTAATTAACAATAAATTCCATATTACTCGGTAATTAACAGTAAATATAATTTCTATTATTTTTGTGTAATTAATTCTATTTATTTTGTCTTAACAAAAACTATATAATATTTCATTAAAATTAATTTTCCAACTTTTAATAATAATCTATTGACAAAATAAATATATTGATAATTTATTGACAAAATAACTGGTGATTTACTAATAACATATTGGTAATTTACTAATAATTTAAATTATTGATAATTTATTGACAAAATACATTTACTGATAATTTAAATGGGGAAGGGATTGAGTTAAACTAACTGCACACACTTTGCCAATGATTAAGTGGTAGAAAAAACAGAGAAGAAATAAATGACAAAAAAGAAGAAAAACAGAGTACAAGAACAGGAAAAACGCCGAATTGTTACCTATAGTCCCCTGCTATGGCCTATAGAACTCTCTTCACGTCTATACCATATCATTTACTACATTGGAGCAACATAAGAAAATAAGGGATAGAAAATTAAAGCCACAGAAATAACGTTAGATCTCTGACTACTCTCATGGCTAACCAAGTAGGAAGAAAGGCATGTTGGAAGAATGAAGTTGGGTTCTCAAGGATTATAGGTGTCAGCCCAAAGAAGGCTCTCATTAGACCTGTAATGTGGGCCATGCCGTGTTGGCATTGGCACGGATTGAAGGTGGCTCGGATGTCATCCGTGTCGTGCCAGGCCTCCAGCCTGGCCCATGGCCTGGTTCCCAACTGTGTTAGGCCAGGGCAAGTCGGACCTGAGGAACCGGGCCATGGTAGGTTGGACCTAGGCAGGGCCTTTTTTTTTCTAGTTTTCCTAAAGTAAGAAAAATTAGAAACAATAGGATAGAATAATTTTTCTAAGAAAAATTAGAAAAAAATAGAGATCTTCAAGAGGAGATATACATGGATCTACCCCAGGGGTAAGTTTCCCTAACAGTGACGGGAAGGTTTGCCATATAAAAAAATCCCTTTATGGGCTTAAATAGGCTAGTAGAGATTGGTTTGATAGATTCAGGAAAGTTGTTCTCAAAACTAGGTTCATGTAATCCTAGGCAGACAATACTTTGTTCTTAAGAAGGTTTAATGGCTTGGTAACCTTAGTGATAGTGTATGTTGATGATATTGTTGTCATCGGAAATGATAACTATGGGATAAACCAACTAAAGTCATTTCTTGCTTCTGAATTTGAGATCAAATGTCTTGTGAATATCAGATACTTTCTTGAAATTGAAGTGACAAATCCAAACGAAGGGATAATTATTTCACAAGGAAGTATGTCCTTGATCTCCTTCATGAGGTTGGGTAATTGGAATGCAAGCCAGTTGAAACTCCCATTGACCCCAATCATAAAGTAACTGATGATGATGGAGATATTCTTCTAGACAAGGTTATTTACTAGAGACTTGTTAGTCAACTTCTTTATATGTGCCTAACTCGACCTAATATATCCTATGTTGTAAGCATGGTGAGTCAATATATGTATAGCCCCATAACTTCACATGTGCAAGCTATCCAAAGGATTCTTGCCTACCTAAAGAATTGTCTAGGAAAATGAATGTTGTACTCCAACCAGGGACATCTCTCAAGATCGAGGCTTATACTAATGCTAATTGGGCAGGTTTTGTAAATGATAGAAGATCCACCTGTGGTTATTGCACCTTGGTAGGAGGTAATGTTGTGTATCGGTGAAGGAAAAAACAATCCATTGTTGCTCGATCTAGTGTTGAAGCCGAATATAGAGTTATGGCCCATGGTGTATCAAAATTGCTATAGTTGAAGACCTTGTTATCAAAGATTGGGATTCAAGTTAAAGCCCCAATGAGACTATACTGTGATAATCAAGTTTCTATAAACATTACTCATAACCTTGTTCAACATGATTGCACAAAACATATTGAAGTTGACAAACACTTCATTAGAGAAAAGATAGCCAATGAAAAAATATTTGTGCCCTCTGTCAAGTTAGAAGATCAACTTGCTAATTGCCTCACTAAGGGTCTCAACTATTTGAAACTTGATATAAACCTAAGCAAGCTAGGCATAATAGATACTTATGCTCAGCTTGAGGGGGAGTGTTGAGAATATGTATTTGACTTAAAGGTATTGTTGTCATTTCCTTCTATTTGTATTTTGGGTGCCCATATAGGGACATAAATGTAATTACAAATCTTAATACAAAAAACCACACCCTCTTCTCTCGTAACCTTTCTTCTTCTTCTTCTTCTTCTTCTTCTTCTTCTTCTTCTTCCACTCCCTGGACCTCGGAATGCATAGAACATTGGGTAACCCAGTGTCTCAACATTGGAGGGGTGGTGAGAGGTGCTGAGAGAAGAATCAAAGTCAGGTACTCAGGTCAGTAGGGTGTGTTATTATAGAAAGGGCAGAACTAATCAGTAAGTCTTTTTTGTATTACAGCTTGTTTTCCTAGCCCTTGCTGCATACAAATAAGGGAAGACCACACTTATTTTCATATTGTCCATCACCAGTCCTTGTTTATTCACCTACACTGTGTTTAGTTAAATTGAAAACAAGAGAGAAACATAAAGTTGAAGAAAAGTTGTTAAGGATTTAGAAATTTTGTTAAGAACTTTCACTTCTTAACATTTTGTTTCTCTTTTACTTTCTATCAAATTAAACATAGCATAAATAGTATATGAATTGGTAAAGAAATCATGTCACATACATCCATAATGACATGCTTTAATTTTTTCTTTATTCTTGAAAGATCTAAATTTACATCTTTATCACTTTATTTCACATTTTAGGCAAATTGACTTTTATTAATCCTGTTATACCTCTAAATTATCTAATTCAATACAGATGTTATAGAAATATTGAGTTTAGAAATTGATGAAAAATAAAGGAAAGGAAAATAATATTCCATTTGCCAATTCCATGAGCTCTACAAGAAGTTTGATGAGCTAAGAACCTACTTAATTAATGACTGAAATGGCTGAATTGAATGACTTATTGCCTTGTCTTTTAGTGGATATATATATAGAGAGAGAGAGAGTCATATAAACATAATAAAATATTTAGGGATTTAGTGGTTAAACCAACATATATTAAGGAGCTGAGAACCTAGTTAATGACTAGAAGACAACAATAATTCATTCAGTTTACCAACTTCCGATGTTATCAATACCCCCTGAGATAGTTCACCATCTCTAAAGACCAATAAAGGAATTGATGGTTTCTCCCATCCATGTTTGCAACGAGATGGAGACCAAACACAAGGGTCTTTGCTGAAGTGATGGGTAAGGGGCAAATAAGGTTATTAATTGCACATGGGCGAGATTGACCAACGGTGGAGTAGTGGTAAATTCTGGTTCCATATTTTGCCTTTTCCTTGATAACTGGATTACAATTTGGGCATCAGAACATTCCAACTTTCTTGGAACTTAAACCCTGAAATCTGATTCACATTCACAAAGTTGGGTACATAACTTGCAGTTGATTCTCTTTCCCGTGTGGCCTAAGAATTCTATGTGGTTTCTTTCTAGGTTTTGATACTTATTTTCCTAAAATAAATCATGCTTAACATTGATTAATATCTTTCTAAATCATACTTTTTTATTAACTTTTGTGATTATTGTTTTATATTTGATGTAATTACATTGATTGATGTTTTTCTAAACTCTCATAGAGAAAAATTGATTTGATCATGAGTTTCTGCTTTATTTATTTTAAATTCTACGATAATGTAACTTGTTTTATGTCTGAAAATGAATATCATCATGCCATATTCTTTACAAAAAGAAATAAAGCACTTAAACTATCTATATATCAAAAAAATAGTGGATATTGGATAAGAAAGTCATTGTTGCCTAGAGTCATCAGGAACTACTGTTCTTTGTTCTTGCACTTGTTGCACTAAACAATCAATGTGTCACAGGAGTTCCATTGCACATGTTAAAATATCTGAACAAGTGAGGATAACTAGGTTTTACAGTCATGAACTAAAAGTTTTGCACCTGTTACTATCATTTATTGATTGTTTAGTGCAACAGATTTGTACTCTATTGCCTATGGATTTGGGTTCCTTTATTTCAGACATTGCCTCGCATGACACCCTTTGCCTCTTGTTTTCTTATTTGTTGGGAACCCTTCAGGCCTGTTGGTAATAGAATGCGTATTGATCAAAATACCTTAAGAGGAGATTTATTAGGTTGAGATTGGTTTTATAGAAGACCTAAACTTATTGCCTATGTCAACTTTTGCATTTCTCTCACCTACACATGCTATGCGGTCTCTTTTCATGTAATCTGTATTTTCATTTTTTTAAAATACAGTTTTTTTCAAGCAATGAACCAGAGAGAAGCTAAAGGGAAAATGCATTATATTTTACAAGTGTTAATGCTACCAAAGAAACACTCTAATTGTCAATATCCGATACTCTAGAATTGTCTTTGTTGATAGAGATAGGTTTACGTAAGTTTAATTTCTGTTTTTTTTTCTGGTTCATTATGCAACCCAAGTTCCATTTTCCATCAAGGAACCAAACATAAGATGGATAACAAATCATATTTTGTCAATTATTTTGGACAATTCCCCAAGCATACATTGCAAGGGACAAAGGAATATATGAAGAATGCTGATGACATAAACGCATAACAAGCGGGGAAAATATGGTGGCATTTACTATGAGACTGTAATGGGAACTAATCTCTTTCAGAAGCCAAATACTATCAAGAAGAAAGTGGAAAAGGAAAAGAAAGAGGCCCTTAAGATTAAAGTTCTAAAGGCTGTCAAGAAAAAGAAACAAGTTATTTTATATTTAATTTTAATTTAGATGAATGGGGAGAAAACAAATTATTTTGTACTTAATTTTAATTTGGATGAAGGGATGAAGCAAATTACACGTTTATTTAATAATTGATATTTGTAACAAATTACAATCAATTACAGGTTAATAGGTAAAAGAATGTGTGACTGCCACTATATACCTCAAGTGGCAGTCAGTGTACCCCTTTAGTGGCAGTTGTGACTGCTGCACCAGTAAAAATATTGACAATTTGAAAACCCCCAATAGCTACACTGCTTGAGCGGAGTTTATTTTTGAAAACCCTATGTGTTAGACAATGTATGCCATTACCTCCAATCAGCTTGATGTACATTATGACATTTATTGTAAATGAACAAAAATACATATTTGATTCATTCTATATAGTGTATTTCTGTGTAATACTCTTAAACCGGACACTAATGAGACTCGTGTTAATTTAGAATCTTCATAGCCGTTGGATAGACCTAGAGAGGTTTATCTTGCCAATACTAGCACTGATGTGCGACCAAGTGGGTTGGGGTGGCTTGTCTCAGCTGCCAGAGTGAGACCTAAGGCATATGTAGTGTGGGTTTTCTAGAAACTCTGAACCAGACCAAATTCCAGTATTGCCCAAGACCTTGGAGACAGATGGGCAAAACTGGATTGTTACACCTAACCCCTAGACTTGACTATGGTGTTGCACTAAGTGTCAGATTGGGTTGTCTTTGATATGCCAATCAGTGAGATCCTTAGAGGGGGTCAAAACCTGGGTATGTTGGGACAGTTTGAGAATTCATTTGAGTGGGTGATCATAGTGACAAGATCAGCCCATTTGTCAGACAAAGTGAATGGTCGGGGAATCCACTCTCTCTGATGGAAACCTAAACTACCTGCAGTTGATTTCAAACTTGTTGAAATTTGTTTTGCAAAATATATTTATATAGAGATACACACACACACACATACACACATACACACACACACACACACACATATATATATATAATATATATATATATATTGTTTCACAAATTGTTGGCAAAAGGTTTTAATTCCCGGGATCCATGTGAGTAGAGAGTGCAACACTGTACCTTGTAGTGTAGAGAGAGGTCATCTCTTGTCCGGTAGTGTATGATCATTAAGAGCTAAGAGGTTAAGTGTAAGACCATTTAGGGATAACAAACCTGATGGGCTAATCTCACATTTGTCCACAGTCCTTGGGCCTTCATAAGATGGCTGGACCCAATGACCATTTAGTGTAAATGTTGGGCTCATTAAGAGCCTATATTGATGGACTCAGGGGTTCACTGTATTCAGTAGTGAATTCGGCCAAGCCTTGTAACAAAGGCTAGGTTGAACCCATGTGGCTTATCTAGAGATCAATGATAGGGTCCAACTCCATGCAAAGAAAGCCAAATTAGTTAGCATTAAATGAAGTGAGCTTGAAAGCGTAATGGGCCTAAAGCCCATTTCGAAATAGGTTAATTGGATTAATTAAATAGGGGGCAAATTGGATCAACAGATACCCTCTTATCCACTTAAAGAGTTAAGATTGAAATAAAGATTTGGATTAGGAAACTTTTAATTGGATTAGGAGAATTTGATCCTGATCTGTAGATAAGATAAGGGATAAGCTTTATCACTTAAAGAGTCAAGATCCAAAGAAAGATTTGGATCAAGAAACTCCTAATCAGATTAGGAGATTAACTCTTTATGGTCTATATAAAGGAAAATGGTGAATTGGAATAATATACACAGTTTGACTGACTTTTCTGCATTCAGTTATTTCTCTCTCTTTGTTCTTGCCGCCCTACCCTGTTCGATCTCCACCTCTTGGAGTTATTAAGATTGGATCTTGATATTTTTTCTTGGTGGAAGAAACAATATTGAAATTATGCTCACATCTCTACACAATTCTTGTAGAAGAACTGGGGTTCTTGCTGAAGAATCCACCTGTTGATCCTGTCTCACCCTAAGTTGTGTCATCTTCAGTGGAGGAAGGATTTAGTACCCTCTTTGGGCATGAACACCTACGTTGGGAGGAGCAACTTGCATGGATTCTGTATCAGGTATTCATCTCCCTAATCTTGGTTTCAGATTTGGTTCGGTTTGTTTCAAGAATGAATCTTTAAAAATGCAGCTTTTCTAAATCAAGGAATAGGATTCCCAGATGAGAGAAAGAAATTTTTGAAATTTCGCCTAGCCACCCTGCATGGTTTGGCCATCCATATAATAGATCTCCCATCGTTTCAGTGGTATCAGAGCTAGGTTCAAGTCTTGAATCAAATCTGAACCTACACAAATGGGTAGAAATTGTTCTACCCGATTTGCGCAAGTTTACTATTTTTCTGATAAATCGGTTCTCAATAATGGGTGTGTAGATCTGAAATTAATTATTTATTATTCTTTAATGATTATGGAATGGTTCTGTAATTCTTGGATTCTTGGGCTGTCGTGTGATGGAGATCGAATTCTTTAAAGGTGGCAAGATTTGCGCATCCTACAATTTTTATTCTATTCATTTTGGTCTGTAAATATTTTTTTTTATTTTTAGACAAAATGTATAGGATTTGATGTGATGTAATTAATAGAAAATTAGTTGTTTCTATTTTTTCACGTCTGAAGACTTGTTGGAGCGCATGGAGGAAGAGAAGACCTTTTGTAGTTTGAAAAACTGCAATATGCAATTTGTAGATATGGATTTCACTATCTATGATTAACCCTTTGTTTTGCTGGTGTGAAATCACACGTACATCCCTCTGATATGTTTTCTTGCTGATTCTCGATTGTCTTTAATCAGCTGTAATTAATTTCATATCACAATCTTGAATTGGATCTTGCAATGGACACCAAACCCTAGGCCGGTTTAACCCAAGATTGGTCCAAACTGGTTGGACTGAACCTGTGGTTAAATAGGGGTCTGCTCTCAGCCCCAAATTCTGATTTGGGCCAGGTGTTTGATGGCCCATTACAATATGCAATTCGGCCCACCCTGTAAAACCCAGTTTTATTAAGTTAAAACTGCATTAGCCCTAATTCAACATAAATGCTATATGAGTCGAATTGCCTTTTGTAGTTCAACCCATATACCTAGATGATGTTATATGATAATGTTATGGGCTTTAATGGGATGATATTGATTTAACTTAATTAAGGGTTCTATAGTTGATATAATTGATTGGATCAAGGGATTTAACTTATTTCATGCATGTGATGTGCTACGTACATGGGCCATAAGCACTTGGCCCATGTCCATTTGATAGTGGCTCTTTCATACACCATGGCTGAATGCACATCATTGCCCTGGTGTCCTTAAGATCATTGGATGATCTCCCTTCTTGATGGGCCTCACTTCAGCTTCCTTCTCGAGAGGAACCGTGCAGAACCCTAGCTAATTTAGGGTCCATCTGAATCTAACTTTAAGAAAGTCAGTGGGAGCCACTTTGGTTTGACCTAAATCAAAACTATAGCGTAATTATATATATATATATATAAGTGCATGTGATAGGTAGATTCATATGATGAACTCTTTAAAGGCCTTCCATCATTAGCATGAAGATGGGCTTATCAATAATGAGCAGATGCACAATAAAATTGGGTTATCCATTTGCTGGTGAGTCTGTTAGATTGTTTCATAAGAAGATAGGAGCGTCATAGACAAATGTAGGAGGGGCCTATCCTAAAATGGAAGACTCACTCACGGAACCTTGGTGTTCACAAATATGATGGGTAATCACTTACTGGATAAAAAGGTTTAACCTAAAATGGCAATGAACCTTGTCTGACAGAGGCCAAAGGGAAAACTCATAAGATGAGTGGATATGATCCTTCACAGAAGGTGGTGGTGTTATGCAGCTGAAATAGTTGGCTCCATGCACTCTATGTGATTTCCCACATTTCCAGAGACATACATCGCAGTTTCTGTCACTGAGATAGGAGGGAAATCTCAGAGATGAACAAAATGGAAATGGAACATAGATTAAAAACCATTTCTATGTAGATAACATGAATCAAATCAGGTTGTGGACTAATAACTTGCTTTGCCCTTTATCAAAAATGGAAAACGAACAATTCGGCAAATTGTTAGACAACAATAAGCTTAAGGGCCCAAACTATGTTGACTGGTTCTATAACCTTATGCTGGTATTAACGTCCGAGAAATTGGACAAGGTTGCTAAAAACCCTGCTCCGGATTCTCCAGGTGATAAGGCTTCTGAGGCCCATAGGAAGGAATATCAAGAATGGGAAGAGAGGAATTCTCTTGCCCGATGCTTTATCATAGCCTCCTTAGACAATCCGATACAGAGACAATTCAATCATATTGAAGTGTCGAAGGATATCTTGGATAGTCTGAGGACAATGTATGAAGAGTAGAATCGCTCTACTCGACAAAAGGTCTTAAAACTGTTTATGACTGCAAAAATGACTMAGAACCAATAGGTTCATGACCATTATCTAAAGATGATGGGTTATGTCTATGAACTAGAGGCTCTCAATTCCGGGCTTGATCATGTCACCAAAGTTGATGCCATCCTAAATTCTTTGCCTCCCTCCTTCAAACAGTTCATCATGAACTATAATATGAATAACCTAAATTTTAGCCTTCAAGAAATCAACAATATATTACAAATGGCCGAAGAATTGATAAAGAAGGATAAGCCCATAGCCATACTTGTTGAAGGTGGCAAGTCGGGCAAGAAGAAGAGGAAGGCAAAGAAGAAGCCTCAGAAAAATGTTAGGAAACCTAAAAAGCAGAAGGACAAGACATCGAATGCCTGCCACTTTTACAAACAGACCGACCACTACAAGAGGAATTGTCCTCCATACCTAGAGGCCAAGAAACAAGGTAATTTTGAATCTTTTGTCATAGAGACCAATTTGTTGGTCACTTCTGTTTYCTATGACAAAAGCAAATGCCACTCCAGGAGTAGATTTGATAAAAGACAAGCGTGGTGGTAGGTGGTGCAATTATCGTCAGACACCACATCATGAGTTGATGGATTGCTTCACCCTCAGAAGAATATTTGCGTAGAAGGTAAAATTGGATCAGTTTGTAACAGAGGAGCCAGCCCACGTAGAAACCGATCCCTTCCCAGCCCACGCCCAAGGAGGTAGCATTAACGTAGTTGGGAAACCGGGAAATACCAAGCTAATGCCTTGATTGAAAAGCTAGAACAAAGCGAAGAACTGTGATAGTTCTTCACTAAACAGGGAGCCAACACAACAACATAGAGGTTGGCCATCAAGGCGTTGGCAGAAGTATTCTGATACCCCTTAGAACCTTATAGCCGTAACCGTAGTAGCGTGGAGTTCACAACAGATGACATGCTAGCTACCGATCCCCTTCACAACTAACCCTTGTATATCATGGTGAATGCCCTTAGCTTAGACAGTTTTGTATGCCCTTAGCTTCAATCAAGAATGATGTATTTTATGAATTTATTGTAAATGAATAAAAGTACATATTTGATTTATGATCCCTTGGTATGTTTCTGTGTAATACCCTTAAACTGGACACTTAATGAGACTTGTGTTAGTTTAGAATGTTCACAGCCAGTGGATCGGTCTGGGGAGACCTATCCTGACAAGGCTGACACTGTAGTGCCACCAAGTCGGTTGGGGTG
>NW_010729249.1:167692-183403 GCF_000365185.1 Nelumbo nucifera
GAGATTAGGAGAAAGCTAATCTAATCTACAGATAAGATAAGGGTTTATCCCTATCACCTAAAGAGAGATCTTATCCAAATATGATTTGGATAAGCAACTCCTAATTGGATTAGGAGCTGATCTTTTAGGTTAACAAAAGAAGGGGGCGGCAGCCTAAGAAAAACACACAAAAATCTGATTCTCTTTAGAGCTAAGAAAAATCACAGAAAGAGAGATTTCTGCACCCTGCGAATTCTCTCCTGTCGCCTCCTTCCTGCCGTCGCCATTGCCTTTAGTTCGTTCTCCAGTTCTTGGGAGAAATCAAGATCTGATCTTGATTTCAATCTTTTGGGAAAAGATTGGTTGGAGCTGTATTCACAAGCCATCCAATTGATTCTTGCGAAGGGTCAAGTTCTTTTGGAAGAACATTGTTGATTCTGCTCCATCCTGCACTGCGCCATCTTCAGTGGGAGCAGATTTTGGATCATTCCTTGGGCGTGAACACCTCCATTGGGAGATATTGATTCTCTGTATCAGGTATATCCTCCCTCCTATTTCTTTTGGTTCTTGATTCAAGATTGATCATTGAAAATATGTTTTCTGAAATAGGGAATTCGATTCCCTGCAAAGATGGGAGAAATTTTTGAAATTCGCCCTATCCATTCCGCAAGATTTGGGCGTCCATGTGATGGATATCCCATCCCTTCAATACACACAGCCTAAAGCCATCATGTGTCAGGCAGTAGCAGACTTACTGATCACCTTTCCATCAAGCTCCGACTTCCCTATATAAGAGGAAGTCCCTGGAGACATACCCATGGTTGTCTTAGCAAAATGTAGAGAATGGGTCCTAACTTTCGATGGGAGTAGCACGAACACCTCGGCAAGTGCTGGGGTGACCCTAACTTCCCCTGACAGGTAGACCTCTGCATATTCATTCAAGCTTCAATTCCCTTGTTCCCATAATATAAGAGAACATGAGGCACTAGTCCTTGGCTTGATAAAATCAATTGAAGCTGACGCAAAGAAGATAAAAGTGATTGGTGATGCCAAGATGGTGATTGGGCAGCTCGATAGAAGTACGACGGTGAAGGACCTAACCATCTTACCCTCTAGGACCCTAATCCAAAAACTAGTCTGCAACTTGGATGTAGACTTCGAACACCAGAATAGAGCCAAGAATAGGTTCATCGATGCGTTGGCTACCTTAGGCTCAAAGATACAAGCCAGCCTGGAACCAATAGAGATTGCCATCCAGATGGTCAACAAACAATCAACTCTCACCCTAAAAGACCGGGTGGAAGATGAGGGCCAAATAGTGGCTGATGATTGGAGGTACGAAGTGATACAGAAGCTGAAAGGCTAGACCATAGGGACAAAGGACATCAGATTGATCACAAAGTTCCAGTTGGAGAATGGGATACTATATCAAAGAGAGTCAGACGGTGTGAGAACAAGGTGCTTAGGCAAGCAGGAGGCGGAAACGGTACTGGACAAAGTTCACAAAGCCAACTGTGGAGATGTCACAAGTACCCTATGAAGGGATGGGAGATCCATCATATGGATGGTCGAACCATGTACGGTGGTTGGGCGAAATTTCAAAAATTTTTTTCTCCCATCCAGGAATCCTATTGCCTAATTTAGAAAAACTGCATTCTCCAATGTTCGTTCTTGAAACAAACCAAACCAAATCTGAAACCAAGATTAGGGAGAGGAATACCTGATACGGAATCCTTGCAAAAAGCTCCTCCCAATGTAAGTGTTCACGCCCAAAGAGGGTACCAAATCCTTCCTCCACTGAAGATAACATAGCTTAGGGTGAGGCAGGATTAGCAAGTGGTTCTTCAGTAAGAACCTCAGATTCTTCAGTAAGAATCGAACAAGGTAGTGAACACAACTTCAAGATTGTTTCTTCCACCAAGAAACAATATCAAGATCCAATCTTGATCACTCTAAGAGGTGGAGATTGAACAGGGTAGGGCAGCAAGAGCAAAGAGAGAGAGAACTAGAAGCAGAAAGCAGTAGAATTGTGTGTAATATTTCAGTTCACCCTCCTTTATATAGACCTTAAAGAGTCAATCTCCTAAACTAATTACGAGTTTCTTCATCCAAATCTTTATTTGTATATGGACTCTTTAAGTGACAAGGCTTATCCCTTATCTTATCTACAGATTAGGATCAACTTCTCCTAATCCAATTAGAATTTTCCTAATCCAAATCTTTATTTGGATCTGGACTCTTAAGTAGATAAGAGTTATCCTCTTATCCTTATCAGCTGATCTATACCCAGATTTGCCCCTTTTTAATTAATCCAATTAACCCGGTTCGAATGGGCTTTAGGCCCATTAAGCTTTCAGGCTCACTTCCTTTAATGTTGGCTAGCTTGGCTCTCTTTATATGGTGTAGGACCCTATCATTGATCTCCACATAAGCCACATGGGTTCGGCTTAGCCTCTGTTACAAGACATGTTCGAATTCACTGCAGAATACAATGAACCCCCGAGTCTATCAGTATGGGTTCTTAATGAGCCCAACATTTACACTAAATGGTCTTTAGGTCCAGCCATTTTATGAAGGCCCAAGGACTGTGGGCAGATGTGAGATTAGCCCATCAAATTTACTATCCCTAAATGGTCTTACACTTAACCTCAACCCATAATAAKTAAACACTACCCGACAAGAGAGGACATCTCCCTCGGCTGCAAGGTACAATGTTCCACTCTCTACTCACATGGATCTTGGGAATTAAAACATTTTTGAAAACATTTTGTGAAACCATAATATATATGTGTATCTTTATATAAATATATTTTGAAAAAACAAATCTCAACAATTTGAAATCAACTACCGACAGTTTTGGTTTCCATCAGAGAGAGTACAATTCCCTGATCATTCACTTTGTCCGACAAAGGGACTGATCTTGTCACACTATGATCACCCACTCAAGTGAATTCTCGGACTGTCCCAACATACCCAGGTTTTGACCCCCTCCAAGGATCTCACTGATTGGCATATCAAAGACAACCTAATCCGACACCTAGTGCAACACAATAATCAAGTCTAGGGGTCAGGTGTAACATTCCGGTTTTGCCCATCTGTCTCCAAGGTCCGGGGCAATACTAGAATTTGGTCTGGTTCAGGGTTTCAAAAAAACCAACACTACATGTACCTCAGGTCTCACCCTGGCAGCTAAGACAAGCCACCCCAACCCACTTGGCGGCACATCAGTGTCAGCCTTGGCATGATAATCTCCCCAGATCTATCCAACGGCTGTGAAGATTCTAAACTAACATGAGTCTCATATGTGTCCAGTTTAAGGGTATTACACAGAAACACACCACAATAACATGAATCAAATATGTACTTTATTCATTTACAATAAATGTCATAATGTACATCATGCTGGTTGGAGCTAAGGCATACACTGTCTAACAGACCTCTCCCTCAACTGCAAGGTACAGTGTTGCACTCTCTACTCACATGGATCCAAGGAATTAAAACATTTTTGCAAAATTTTTGTAAAATCATAATATATATGTATATTTCTTTATAAATATACTTTGCAAAAACAAATCTCAACAAATTGAAATCAACTTCCGGTAGTTTAGGTTTACATCAGAGAGAGTGCATTCCCTAATCATTCACTTTGTCTGACAAAGGGGCTTATCTTGTCACTATGATCACCCACTCAGGTGAATTCTCAGACTGTCCCAACATACCCAAGTTTTGACCCCCTCTAAGGATCTCACTGATTGGCATATAAAAGACAGACCAATTCGACACATAGTGCAACACCATAATCAAGTCTAGGGGCCAAGTGTAACATTCCAGTTTTGTGCATTTGTCTCCAAGGTCCAGAGGAATACTAGAATTTGGTCCGGTTTAGGGTTTGAAGAAAACCCACACTGCATGTACCTCAGGTCTCACCCTGGCAGCTGAGACAAGTCACCCCAACCTACTTGGTGGCACATCAGTGTCAACCTTAGCAAGATAACACTCCCTAGATCTATCCAACGGCTGCGAAGATTCTAAACTAACACGAGTCTCATAAGTGYCYARTKTAAGGRTATTAYACAGAAACACACCAATATAACATGAATCAAATATGTACTTTATTCATTTACAATAAATGTCATAATGTACATCAAGCTGATTAGAGCTAAGGGCATACTTTGTCTAATACCCTATTTCGCAAACTACAACGGTTAGGATATTATTGGCCCACGATGAAGTGGAACTCCACTAAAGTGCATAAAGAATGTGATAAATGCGTCCCACAGATAGAGAGCAAAGAATGCTTAGTGGTCGGCGACGAAGACTGGAAGAGGATGTACATAGAGTACCTATGAGAACACACACTCCCCATCGATATCCAACTACAAAGGAAGCTACTATCCAAGATCAAAAGATTCTATCTCTAGGACAGGGTGCTCTACAAGAAATCTCACACGGGAAAACCTCTATGATGCTTAGCTGGTGAGGAAATTGATGACATATTAGAGGCAGCCCATAGTTTTGAACCTACAGCCCATCAAGCCAATTTGCCCTACACAACCACATCCTACACCTCGGTTTTTATTGGTCGACTATGATGGAAGACACACATCAGCATGTGTACTGGTGTCACAAGTGCCAAATCCATGGCGTCACAATCCACAAACCCGCCAACAACCTGCATCTAGTTATCACACCTTGGCCCTTCCGCACTTGGGGGGTAGACCTCAAAGGAAAAATGCATCCACCCTCTAGGGGTACTGTTTCATCATTGTTGCAATAGACTACTTCACTAAGTGGGCAGAAGTCATTCCCTTGTGACGAATCTGTGCAACCAACATAGCAAACTTCCTAAGACAGAACATAGTCCATAGATTAGGGGTACCAATGCCGATATTGACTGATAACGGCTTGTCCATCAAAAATCAGGAACTCTGTGACCTTCTAGGGCAATATGGGGAAAAATTAGGAACATCTACACATATTACCCCCAGGGCAACTATTAGGCGGAGGCCACAAACAAGACACTGCTAAGGATGTTGAGCATGATAGTGGTCGATAATAAAAAAGATTGGGTAGATAAACTATTGGAAAAATTGTGGGCTTATCACACATCTATTAGGAATACGCAGGCGATGCCCTATTCCTTAGTCTACGGTCAAGAAACTGTACAACTAGTGGAAATAAAAGTTGTATCTGCCAAGATAGCCTTCGCAATGGATAAGAAGATCAAGCTAGAAAACTTGGACATTTTACTCATAGACAAGCTTGAGGTAGTGGATGAAATTAGAGATCGGGCTGTAGAAAAGAAAAGTAAATACAAACGGGCCCTATCTAACAACTTCAATAGGCACTTACGACCTAGAAGCTTTAAAGAAGGGGAGAAAATATTGAAGACAACTCTAAGTTTCAGGCAAGGCAAATCAGCAAGAAATCCCACTGCTCGGGTTACTATGAACTAAAAAGCTGTAGACACAGGCGAAGATGATGAAACCATAAATAGCTACTAGTTGATACCTTACTTCGATTAATCATATATCTATGTAATCATACAAATGTAAACTTTTTTTTATAAATCCATTATGAGTTTCTTTAGACCATTTCTTTGATTTGCGATACGGTCTCACATTATGATAGCGATAAAGATTATTTCTTCCTTTCGATTAAGCATATACGCACCTGTCCTGTTCTCATATATGCTACACACCTGCTTATATATGTCTAGTTTATCATGTTCTCAAAGCCCTGGACACCCAGGGCATCTCAGTAAGCCTGGCACCCCAGGCACCTACAAAGCCCCAGACACCCCAAAAAATTGGGCACCCCGGGCACACATACAAAGCCATGAACACCCCAAACAAACAAGTAAGCCCTGACACCCCAGGCACAGATAAAGCCCTAGCAACCCCAGGCACAGATAAAAGCCCTGGAAACCCCAAGCACGCATAAAACTACTTTAGTATTCCTCGACATTCGACAAGTGATTTCCACACAAACACAATCCCCCCTCCTTGCCTAGTCAAATAGCTACATAAAGAGTAGCCATGCAATTCCCCATAATCGGCACCGCTCAACCCATCTAAAACAACTTGCGATAAAGTGATGCTACACTTGCGTTCGGTTACAATAAAATGACCCTACAATTGGCATTCAATCATAATAACACGACATCATAATTTGCATTCAGTCACAATAAAGTACCATTATTATTTACTTCCGATTACAACAAGACCCAACTCCAATTCGCCAACTCACGCTTATTGCTACAGCCATAATGTGCGACAAGCATACATAACAAAACAGAAGCATACGCTTTGGACCCCTAGAAGTCCCAACCACAAACCGCCATTCACAAAGTGAACAATGAAACACAAGGATTGCTAAACTCAAGCTACCTCAGCACATTGCGATGAACTCTACCACATAACAACACAATTCATGAAGTAAGAACAACATCAGAAACTCTACTAAAAGAATGATTTTATTACTATACAAAGCGTAGGGCAATATCGAAATGGTCTGTTACAACAATTTTAGTAGTCACTTGGCCCATTCCCCGCAAAAAGCTGCTATGGTATCTAGCACCCCGCTAGCTTCCTCATACTTTTTCAGGGGCTCCAACTCTGCCTTGTAGTCTTAGAGGATCCGCTCCTGCTGCACGCACTCATCCCTCAAATTCTTAAGGTTATCAGCAACCTTATTCACGTTGGCCTCGACAATCTTGCAATAGCCTTGGACATCCCTCATGGAACGGAACAAATCAACTTGAGGTATATCTCGACTAGCCTTCCAAAAGGCATGTGCCAATACCACGACACGCCTTTCAATTCGCCCCATATGGAAACCATCGACGAAAAATCTCGACAGGCTTCCAGCCAGTAGGTGAAATTAGACCACAACAATTCCTCTGAAGGTTGGCCCATTATTATACGGCTCATCAAAGTAGCCACCATATTCAGAGCGGGGCCAACAATCTCTGGGTGCAACCTCCCTTCCGATAACCACTCCGCTTTAATCACATGGGACGTGAACAAGACAACTGTGCTGGAGATGCTATACTTCACACCCTTGCCCTGGACCAGTGCCGGATCCACCACCGGGAAGTGCAATAACGGGATGTTGTGACAATCGCAGTGTAGCTCAACAATTCCTGCCGTATTTGAAGCAGCTCTTCTTCGTAAGACAATTCCTTTGAAGGGAGAGTAAATTCTGGTTCTGTGTCGCCACTTCAAGAATGGCATTCCGTGTCAACGGAAGCCTCTGGTTGAGGAGAATTGCCCCCAGACACGCCACCTAGCTTGACAGGGGACCGAGGTTCAGTAGTCTCCCTCACCCCGACATCCTCAGAGACATTACCACCGTCGGCAGTAGCAACATCCTCCTCGCGATGCATCGTCGCATCCGAACCCACCACCGGTTGCCCAACTTGATGCATCTCCTGAATGACAGGATCACAGGTG
This sequence comes from Nelumbo nucifera, assembly GCF_000365185.1. Next base: position 175,126 of record NW_010729249.1, read on the forward strand.
TCGTCGCCACCCCCAACACTCCCTGCACTCATGGATTCAACACTGGGGGGCTGCATTGCCCTCAATTCTTCCGCCAAATGCCTGAAGAAGGGTGTGTCCAGCACACCACTGACACACTAGGCAAATGGAACCTGCGATAAAGTCAAACATAACCAATCAATTTAACAGTCAGATGCCAAATCCTAAAAAAGAGAGATAACAAAAGAAAACAACCATGACCTACCTCATGACCAAACTCATTGCCCCCGAAGACACCTTCGCTGGGTTGAGCCTCATCGCAACCAACTCGCATCAGGATAAAAGACTGCTCCACGGTCGATTCCCACAACATACAACAAATTCGTGATAATAACATAGGTCTATATACTTACCAAACTCGCCCCAGCAGAGGAACCCACCAAGACCTCTGTCGTTTGCTCTGGAGAGACCACAGGAGCTTCACTAACAGTTTGCTCGCCACCACTCCCCACAGACTATAAAAGCGAAAGAGATAAACAAAATTATCAAAACTTTGTTTTAACATAATCTAGAAAGAAGACAAAGCATAATCACCAAGAGGCTTATTGAATCATCAACTTTGAGACACAATTTCAAGCGAGGAGGGGCCTTCCTCTTCATTTGCCCGCTTAAAAACCGAAAAATATGTTATGGACGCATTCCTCGAAAAGACGTACCATCGCCGCCGGCAGCAACAGGAACCTGACCCACCGCCARATTARATTAGATCATCTTGCTTGTTCTTATCTTATTCTATTGCTCTTATCTTATCTTGTTAGTAAGTTATCAGATTGTGATTAGTTTATCTTATTATCAGATTAAGATTAATTTATCTTGTTATCAGATTAGGATTAGTTTATCTTATTATCAGATTAGGATTAGACTATCTTATCCTTAGCAAGATAGAATTGGAAGTCTCCCTATTCAGCAAGGAGACTCCCTAAGATTAGGACTCTTGTAATCTCCTTTTTAAGGAGACATCATTATTGAATGAGGATATCGAATATTCAGTCAAGAAAGAGAGTAAAGGAGAGTTAGGTGATCTCTTGAACAAATCACCATTAGGGCGCCTAGATAGGTTCATCAAGAGTAGGGAGGAACAAGGGAAAACAGAGGGTTTCCCCCGTGGACCAACCCGTGATGAGATCCTATTCGCGGGCCCATAACAATTTGGTATCAGAGCCGGTCGTCATGGGAGATCTACAGCAGCTATCATCCAGGGTCCACGAATTGGAGCATAGGCTCGTAGAAACCAGCAGGGAGGTTCGTGAGGTCAAAGACGATGTCCGGGAGCTGCGATGCTTGCTGGAATCGTATTTCTCTAACAGGGAGAGGAATTCAGAAGGGGCTGTAACCACAAACAGCCTCCGACCAGACTTGACGGAGCCGTCCGACGAACAACAACAGCAGCAGCAGACTCTTCTTGGTCCACAGTAGCAGCAACACCCTCAGCCACAACAGCCAGACAACCAGACAACCAACAACAGCAACAACTGCAGCAGCAGAAGCAACAACATGATCAACAACAGCAACAACAGCTTCTCCGAGCAGCTATTACTAGTCCTAGTATAGTTGCCCCGAAACTGGCCCCTAAGTCCTATGGGCCCTTCAAGGTTCTACGACGGATTGGTAGTGTGGCCTACCAGCTGGAACTGCCAGAGACCAGCCGGATTCATGATGTCCTCCACATCGCCTTGCTAAAACCATTTACAGGTGTTCCTCTGGACCAAGTCCCCTCCCTGCCACCCCTACAAGATGGCAAACTAATTCCCCAACCTAAAGTTGTCATCTGCTCTCGTTTCAATCAAGGAGTTCTTGAAGTCTTGGTGAAATGGTATAGCTTACCATCAGCCGAAGCCACATGGATCCCATTGACAGAGTTCCAAGCCACATATCCAGAGTTCGAGCTTGAGGACAAGCTCGTAGTCCAAGAGGGGAGTAATGTTATGGACGCATTCCTCGAAAAGACGTACCATCGCCGCCGGCAACAACAGGAACCTGACCCACCGCCAGATTAGATTAGATCATCTTGCTTGTTCTTATCTTATTCTATTGCTCTTATCTTATCTTGTTAGTAAGTTATCAGATTAAGATTAGTTTATCTTATTATCATATTAGGATTAGCTTATCTTATCCTTAGCAAGATAGAATTGGAAGTCTCCCTATTCAGCAAGGAGACTCCCTAAGATTAGGACTCTTGTAATCTCCTATTTAAGGAGACACCATTATTGAATGAGGACATCGAATATTCAGTCAAGAAAGAGAGTAAAGGAGAGTTAGGTGATCTCTTGAACAAATCACCATTAGGGCGCCTAGATAGGTTCATCAAGAGCAGGGAGGAACAAGGGAAAACAGAGGGTTTCCCCCGTGGACCGACCCATGATGAGATCCTATTCGCGGGCCCATAACATAATAGCCCTCATGGAAGAGGGCACTGAAATCGCCAACTCTCTCGAGTTCTCAACTGGGGCACTTCCTTCCATAGAAGCTGTTGATGGAGCCCCCTGGCTATCGGCAGATACATGCAATGAAGCAATAATTGGAGGCTCTGGCACCTCCCTGGACTGTAGAGAGCGAGGCACCCATGCAAACCTCGCCCTCTTCATAACTGGAGGACGACTACTCTCTCCCTCCTCCAACACCGAAGACCCCTTCTTACGCTTGTTCCCAACCCTTCCTGGCAACTCTAGAACAACAGGGTTGGGGATGGCACCCCAGTTGGCGATGTGGCCCTCTGGAGGTGCTAGGGAATGATGAGGCTTGGAGGCCTTCCTAAGTCCTAACCACCTCCTGGAAGCCCACAAGCAACGCGCAAAGATACGACAGTTCTAGAGCTCTACATCTCAGTGCCCTAAAAAAACTCACAACCGGCAAACGCGAGCAACCTGGAAAGGCACGATTGTGCTGCCGAGTTCATAAAACATCCTCACCCAAAGTCTGCAGAAACTGTCCACCCAGATCGTCATACCTGAATTGACGCATCACCTGATCTGGACGGTAGACGGCCAGTTGTGCCTCACCAATGCGATCAAGGTAGGCTAACACCTTGGACCACGCAACTAATCGCATTATACCCATCGCAAGGTCGTCCACATCTAGCACACAGTACTGATCTATGTCACTAGGGACAATCGCGCCAACACAAAATGGCATGGCAATGCAAACTAGTTGGGAATAAGGTCTCCACTTAAACCCGTCCAACGAGACCAACCACACACCAATTATAGCCATCTTGAAGCTCTTATGGTAAGTGGCCTGCAACCATCTCTTCCCCCTTGCACACTTCAAAAATTTTCTCCTCAAATTCGTCCCCGTGCAAGGTCGCTAGAGGGACCCCGAAGCGTGTAAGCCACCATGGGGTAACTGTGAAATCGAACCGCTCACATAAGTACAACCACAAGAATGGTGTGCAAATATAGCTGACACACCGCTTGCAACTTGGATCCACCAACTACTGCATAGTGTCATCTAGCTATCCATATAGATACCCTACGAACATAGAAGCTAGGGGAAGCTGATGGCCAGACACGGCAAGAATGACAAGTAGCACCAAGAAAGTACGCAGTCCGTAGTTTGGGAGACCGTGGAAGAGGAACCGGGAAACCACGTACAAAATGAATGCCACGAGATGGCACTGACTATCCCTACCTCTCACCATTACAGAACTCTAACTAGTGGTCCAACAACATTTTCCTGCGAGAGGTGGTCTGATCCTCTTGTGCCTTGAACATGCCCAATTCATGGAGAAGCTCATCGCACAACTCTTTGTAATCTGTCGGAATAGACTATACATGCTTTAGATGGTGAGCGAATAGAGCACCACCAATGGGCATTGCCAACAAGGCAACTATGTCCTTGATGGTCACTGTAAATTCCCCAAAAGCCCCAACGAATGTGTGGGTTCGGCAACACCAATGCTCCAAAAGGCTCCCCACATACTTCATGCCCTTCCTACCAGCTAAACCCATGTAACAGTCCACAAGACGAAGTAGGCCGAAATCCTATAGAATCCAACAGTACATAGTGAAGGGATGGGAGATCCATCATATGGATAGCCAAAACATAAAGGGCGGTTGGGCAAAATTTCAAAAATTTCTTTCTCCCATCCGGGAATCCTATTCACTGATTTAGAAAAACTGCATTTTCAAAGATTCGTTCTTGAAACAAACCGGACCAAATCTGAAACCAAGATTAAGAAGAGGAATACCTGATACGGAATCCATGCAAAAAGCTCCTCACAGTGTAGGTGTTCATGCCCAAAAAGGGTACAAAATCTTTCATCCACTGAAGATGACACAACTTAGGGTGAGGCATGGTCAACAAGTGGATTCTTCAACAAGGACCCCAATTCTTTAACAAGAATTGTGTAGGTATGTGAGCACAGTTTCAAGATTGTTTCTTCCACCAAGAAACAATATCAATATCCAATCTTAATCACTCCAAGAGGTGGAGATAAAAAAGGGTAGGGTGGCAAGAACAGAGAGAGAGAGAGGATTGAATGTAGAAAAGTCAATTAAACTATGTGTGTTATTCTAGTTCTCCTTCCTCCTTTATATAGACCGTAAAGAGTTAATCTCCTAATCTGATTAAGAGTTTCTTGATCCAAATCTTTATTTGGATCTGGACTCTTTAAGTGATAAGGCTTATCCCTTATATTATTATCTGTAGATCATGATCAACTTCTCCCAATCCAATTAGAAGTTTTCTAATCCAAATCTTTATTGGGATCTGGACTCTTTAAGTAGATAAGAGTTATCCTCTTATCCTTATTTGCTGATCCATACCTAGATTCGCCCCCTATTTAATTATTCAATTAACCTAGTTCGAAATGGGCTTTAGGTCCATTAAGCTTTCAGGTTCACTTCCTTTAATGCTAACTAGCTTGGCTTTCTTTGTATGGCGTGGGACTCTATCATTGATCTCCACATAAGCCACATGGGTTCAACCTAGCCTCTGTTACAAGGCCTGACCGAATTCACTACTGAATACAGTGAACCCTTGAGTCCATCAGTATGGGCTCTTAATGGGCCCAACATTTACACTAAATGGTCATTGGGTCCTACCATCTTATGAAGGCCCAAGGACTGTGGACAGATGTGAGATTAGCCCATCAGATTTACTATCCCTAAATGGTCTTACACTTAACCTCTCAGCCCTTAACGATCATACACTACCCGACAAGAGAGGACCTCTTCCTCGGATACAAGGTATAGTGTTGCACTCTCTTCTCGCATGGATCCCTAATTCTAGAATGAACAAGGTATAGTCATTGGGTCCTGCCATCATATGTGCTGAATTCCTAATTCTAGAATGAACAATTTCATTCATAGGCAGCCTCACTTACAACAATGTGCTTGGCTTGGGTTGTGGACTATTTTTCATACTACATAGGACCCCATCGTGAAGATGTAACCAGATGAGGACATTGTATCATCTGGGCCTGACTGAAAATCGGCATCGGTATACCCTAAGGTCTATAGTGAACCACCATCGAATACCAGATAAAACTCTTTTGTCCTTCGAAGGTATTTCAGTATATTTTTCACAATTATCCAGTGCTCTAATCTTGGGTTAGATTGATATCTACTTACCACAGTCACTGCCTTAGCAATGCCAGGCCGAGTGCACAACATGGCAAAGATGATGCTCCCTACGGTTGAGGCATAGGGAACCTCTCTCATGCCCTCAATCTCCTTGGGAGTCTTGGGAGGCATACCCTTGGAGAGAGTGACTCCGTGCCTGAAAGAAGTATTTTCTTTCTTGGAGTTCTCCATTATCTTTTGACAATCTTGTCAATGTAAGTAGACTGTGATAATCCTATTATCCTCTTCGATCTATCTCTATAGAGTTGAAGTCCCAAGATGTAGGAGGCTATTCCAAGATCTTTCACGTAGAATTGTTGTGAAAGCCACACTTTCACTATAGTTAACATTCTCACATCATTCCCAGTGAGTAGGATGTCATCTACATACAGAACCAGGAACGTAACCTTATCTCCCATTGTCTTCATGTAAACATAGGGCTCATCCAGATTTTGCTCAAAGTCAAATTGTTTTACCATAGAGTTAAACTGGATGTTCTAGCTCATAGAAGCTCGCTTAAGTCCATATATGGATTGGTTATGTTTACACACCATGTTTTCCTGACCTACAACAATGAATCCTTGCGGATGCTGCATATAGATATCTTCACTAAGATCTCCGTTCAGGAACGCGGTTTTGACATCCATTTGCCAAATCTCGTAATCATGGTGTGCTGCTACAGCTAGCAGGATCTTAATAGAGTTGAGCATGGAAACTGGCGAAAAAGGTTTCCTCATAGTTGATTCCCTCTTTCTGAGTGTACCCTTTCACCACAAGATGAGCTTTATAGGTTTCAACTTTCCCATTGGGGCCCTTCTTTCTCTTGTAAAATCCATTTGCAAGTAATTGATTTTACCCCAAGGGGYGGATCTACGAGGCCAGACTCCATTGATCTTCATTAAGTCCATCTCAACTCTCATAGCATCTACATACTTCAAGGAATCTATGTCCAACATAGCTTCTGTATAAGTCATGGGATCCTTCTCACTGATCGTAGTTTCCCTAACCGTAATGAATTGGAGGCCTGGATATCCAAGTAGACCTTCTGGGTTGGTTATTATCTGGAGCTCGTGGGACATCTCCCATTACCCCTGGGCTCTCCTCATCAAGAACAACTTCTTGATGATGATTGTCTAGGATATAATCTTCTTCTAAGAAATAGGTATTTCGACTGCAAAACACCTTTTGCTCTTTTGGGTCATAAAATAAATATCCTACAAAACTTTTGGGGTAGCCTATAAATAGGCAACGACTAGTCTTGTATTTCAATTTGTTTGCACTAGTCTTTTTAACATGTGTTGGACAACCCCAAATCTTCAAGTGTCTTACACTTGGTTTCTTACCGGTCCATAGCTCATATGGAATCTTAGGAATGGATTTGGTTGAAACCCGGTTCAGCATGTATATTGCAATCTCTAATGCATACCCCAAAAGGATGTAGGTTGTTCCGAATGTACGAGAAGTGATCGGACCATATCCAATAAAGTCTGGTTCCTCCTCTCTACCCATCCCTTAAGTAGTCCCTGAATTCATCAGAGAGATACTCACCTACTTGATTTGATTGAAGGGCTTTAATCTGTCTCCCCAATTGTTTCTCGACCTCTTGCCTAAACTCTATGAACATTTCAAAGGATTCAGACTTATGTCTCATTAGGTACACGTAACCATACCGTGAATGATCATCGGTAAATGTTATAAAATAAATGTGTTGGTTATGTATCCTAACATTCAGGGGACCACATACATTAGTATGTATTAGGTCAAGCACGCCGGTAGATCTTTCAGGCTTTCCCATAAATGGCCACTTCGTCATCTTACCTTGAAGGCAAGGTTCACAGGTTGGAAGATCTTCTACAATTATAAAATCCAAAGGACCATCATTTACCAACCTTGTGATACGATCTATGTTAATGTGGTCAAGTCGGTTATCCCATAGGCACGTGAGATTAACTGTTTAATGTATTCTTTTCTTGGGGATTAATTCCGACATATTTTTGATTAAGTTGGTTTCTAGAGAATGATGGAGAACATAGAGACCATTCTCAAGTTCTCCATAAGTAAGGAATTTGTTATTCTGTTTAATAGTAATATCATTACTGAACAAGATAGAATAACCATCCATGCACAACTTTGAAACAAAAATCAAATTTCTTCTCAAATTTGGCACATAAAGACAATCTTGAAGAGTTACAATTTCTTTTCTGAAATGTAATTCTACAGTTCCAATAGCTGTAGCTGCAACTGTTGTAGAAGTCCCCAAGTAAAGAGTCACTTCTCCATTACTTAGCCTTCTGCTTGTCCTGAACCCCTACACCAATAGTGGCAACCTCATTGGTCTCTATGACCTCGTCGACTGTGGCCTTCTCCATCCCTCCCTTGTCGAGGTCATCATCGCTCCCCTCCTCGAAGTTTGGGTCTTCTCCATTCAATTCACACTATGAATTATTCAATCGATTATGTGAATTCCTCTCTCGATTCATTCACATAACACAAATCAATTAAGAGGTGGCCAAGCTCTTAATTGCCTTAAGCACAATAATTCATAGACTATATAGAAATCACAATCTTGGATAAATCATAAAGATAAAAATATATTCATTAGCATGGTTAGGCTTTCCACAGCCCTAGAAAGAAACAAATCAGTTCATGATAAGAGAATTAAAGCAAATAAAGGGAAAGAAAGAACTCTTGAATTCGCC
>NW_010729249.1:183790-208386 GCF_000365185.1 Nelumbo nucifera
AAGAATTTAGATCTGGAAGGACTCTTCTCAGTTTCTTGTTCTTGGATTCGTATTAGACCTCCTCTGCGAATTGGGCTTCAGCTAGGCTTTTCTGCAAGTTGGGCTTCAGCTGCGGATTAAACCTTCCTACGAATTTGCCCCGACTTTGTGCCCGGATTTGTCTTCGATGCAGGCCGAATCAGCGAAAGCCCAAAACATGAAAGTTGTGGCTTCTTCTCTTATCTTTACAGTAGATCTTGAATCAGCCCAATCAGAGTTCGGATACGCGAGTTACGCCCAGATTACGGAACGCTGCCGAAACTGTGAAAAATCATCCGATTTGCCTTTCTTTGCTCCTGATGCCTTTTTTCATGCCCTGAACCGAAATACAAGAGATATGAGTCCAATTAAGTACTAATTAGGTATGAAAGACAAAATATTTGGGGATAAAAATGTGATAAATTCTACTCTCATCATTGATTGTGGTGATGGCACCGAGGTCGAGGTCGGGGAATTTGCGCCTAGTCAGCCACTTGTAGAGTTTGAAGCCCTTTCGATAAGCATCCGAGCGGATGTCCATCTTCAACTTGTGGAACTCTGGCGAGCTCTTGTAAGCAGCGATGGCAGCATCCCCAACTTCCTTTATGCTTTCAGTAAATATGACCTCGCGCTCCTTCATAGTAATCTTCAGCTCATCGACATCCTTCATTAGGTGTTCGATCAACTCCTTCTTTGCCCATGCATCATTCTCGAGCTTGTGGATGACACCTAAGGCCTTTATCAGCTCACCCTGGGTGCTCGTGGCTGTTCCCTCAACTCGTTCGGCCCTCGCATCGGCAGCCAGAGCCCCCTTCAGGTGTAGTTCGAAATGTTGCATGAGGGAATGAATCAAAGAGTTGACCTACGAAAGGAAAAAAGATTTCTAAGTACAAAAGTGGAATGAGCAACGGCACAAGTACAAAGATCGGGGATGTACCACCATGCAATGAGTTACCGCCTTAGCCCCGAGCTAAGTGACTGGCAGCCCGGCAAATTGAGTGACCTCCTTGGGGAAGACTGCATCCCTACCCTTTGTGAGGCTAGACCGAGTGTTCTTGATGCTTGGGACCACCTCGGGGCCCTATCCAGAAGAGCTAGCCCCGGGAGGAGCGGCCTGGGGCTCGGGCACTTGAGTCGCCTTGGGTTGGTGAGGCGGAGAACCCTTTCCTTGGTCCTCCTCAACCAAGTCCATGACTGGAGGATCCTCGGTTGTAGTAGTGGCAGTAGGGTCAGTTGCGGGCTTGACAGCAATTTAATGGGAAGCATAACCTCAGGTCGCCTTCCTGTTCTTCCTCTTCTCCATGCTCCAGAAGAGGTCAGTGGAAGGAATATCTGAAATACTTCCTATTGAAAGCGAATACCAGATTAGTTAAAGTAATCAAAGGAAAATGCAAGGAGGAAAGGCTAAGTGTGTGTGTGCCGAGGTGGCAACCTACCCCGAGGACTCAGCCCGACTGCGATGAGTTTCTCCTCGGCCAAGTAATCATTTGATTTCAGACCGAGATCCACCAAAAAGTGCATATTCTTTTGCTGCTCACTATCGAGCTTGTCCCCGGGGTCACTGATGCTTTTCCTCTAGTGCGTCGAAAAGGGTCGTCCCCCTTTAGCAGTAACAATGAAATATCTATTCTTCCAAGGTGGGACCTTGTTAGGGTACTCATGTAGAATCTTGTACCCTGGTCGGTAAGAGATGTAGTAACTACACTTATCTACCTCTATGAGGCCGGTAGGGTTCTTCTTGATGCCACAAAGTGAACTAAATGTCTATATTCAAGGGAATGTCGAAGTCATGGAACACAGAGATGGTCCCGACTATAGTGCGGACTGAGTTCGGATGCAACAAATCTATAGTTATGTTGAAATTTTTGATGACCTTAACAATGAAGGGGTGAAGTGGAAGCGCAGCCCAACAACTAGCAGCTCTTCGAAGACCGTGATCTCGTCGCGATCATGTTCCTTTGGAAACCCCTCTAAGGGGATGGAATATCCGAGGTTATTGGGGAGTTTGTACTTTGCAACCAGAACTCGGATCTTCTTGGGTGATAAGATAGAGGGATAGAACCTATCTGGACCTCGGTTTTACGAGCATGATGGGAGGACGATGCCTTCTTGCCCGACGACTTGGAGGACAACACCTTCTTACGAGACAATTTCCACTCCTGAACTAGGGGATTCTCCTCGGCCGGGCTAGAGTCTATTTGGTGCACCAAGGTGACCGCCTCAGCTGGTTTGGACTCATGGTCATGAGCCAAGGAGACTCCCTCAGCTTGACCGAACTCATAGTCATAAGTTGAGGAGACTCCCTCAGCTTGACTGGAATCACTCCCACTAAGAGAACTACTGCTACTACTACTCATTATGAAAAGGAGAACGAACTAGAATGAAGGAAGCTTACCCGAAGAACGAACGATGAACCAACCTCGGGAGCAAGACAAAAGCCACAAACCTGGATTAGCATCCGAGATCCAAATCGCAAAAAATCGAAACAGGACAAGGCAGATGGGACCCTAAGGTCCCTATTTATAGCCAAGATAGTCGGTCTCAAATGGCTGGGTTCTGCTCGATCCAACGGTTCTCATCAAAACCAGTTGCACGGCTCTCGAGGCCAAAATCGATTGAGTGTGCGTTTTGACGTCTGTAGGGTTTTGTAATCCGCATGACGTCTGCACATTCCCGATATGCGGCCTAGTTTTATGGTCGAGCAAACTGGTCAATATGGTCTAACCGCCATATTGGACTTTGACCGAGATAGAGACTGGGCCAAATCCACCCAAGTTTGTCATGACCTCCCTGCACCGGGTCAGGACCCCTGGCACGGGAGTGGGCTGCAATTAATGAGGAGCGATTTGGCCCGACCTGCTAAACAGTGGACATGTGGATGCGACTTGGTGATTGGACTGTGACATCATCTGCCACATCAGCATTCCATATCACTTCGGTGAGTTAGGCCACCTCGAGTGTCTTGGGCACCTTGGCAGGGATCGGAACGACCGTAGGCCTTATCCTCATCCCGCCCGAATCGAAAGGACCTACTAAGCGTTATTGGCTAGCATGTTATCCACCTCCCAGGGCAGAACGAATTCCTAACGGCGCAAGCTGAGGATCTCAAAGGTGTTTTTGTGAGACCCACGACAATTTATCTATATAAGGGCACCAACCCCTGAGACCCAGGTACACGCAATTTAGTGCATTCTAACTCTCCTATTGTCAAATTATCAGCTCGCAACATCACAGTTACTAACTTAAGCATCGGAGTGACCACGCCGGGTTAGCCACCCTAGGTCCTCTAATCCTACTTCTCTTGCAGTTCGACCGGCCACCTGAGCAACCGACTTTCGAGCTGCCATCCAACTAGGAGCTACCGGATTGCACACCATCAATAATAATTGTTATTATAATTTAAAGTTTCCACGTGCAATGCACATACTTATTTACTACAAGGATTTAAGTTTATTTTTAATAATATTGTTACTTATGTAAACTTTTGACTTCTATTTTAACTATTATATATCTAAAATTCAAGTACATAATATGAAGAAAATTTTCTTACGTGCAATGCACGTGCTTAATTACTAGTAATAGAAAGAGGAAAGAAGGGAGGTGAGGGGTCCTTTTACCAAAGAGCTCACAAGTACCTCTCATTTCTTAGACATGTGCATGTTTACTTTTAACTTAAATCATTAAAAATATAACAAGTCAATTAAAACCCACACGAATCGCATTGTCTCTCATAAAATTCATATTTACTCTTTAATAAGTCAATTCTTAAATCTCTCTCTCTCCACCCACCTTAATAGTCAATGTTTGTAACATCTCCCCTCCCTATTAAATCCCTATTTTCCCCCTAAATCACTCTTAATCCTTTCCAACCCAAATATGAACCCTAGGTTGGACCCAAACTAAGTAAGCCACTATCAATTGATTCTTATGCTAAATAGTTGATTAATGTATACTAGTATATTTAAGCTATATAAAAATGAATAAGTTTGAAGCTTAATAACTCAAAACAATTTATTCTTTTCTACTATTTAATATATAAAAAAACTAAAAATATTATGAAATATTTAATGAATCATTGTTACTTCATTCTTTTTCTTAAAAAATATATTTTTAAACAACAGCCCGTGCATCACACGTGTCATCACTAGTTCTTTCCCCAAGGAAAAAAATATTTATTTATCCCGCCAAGACTCGTATCAAATGATAATTCGTGTATCTTTCTCACTTTTTTTTAGCCAAGGACGATGCTAACAAAGAGAAGACTATGCGTTGAAATCAGGAAATTCTCCTTGTAATCCTTGAGGCTCAGTTTGGAAGAAGTATAAATACAAATACGTAGAGTGCAAAACCTAGTATTTTGTATATTTATCAAAAAAAAATAACTTGTATTTTGTATTATAAGTATTTGCACTGTACATATTTATATTTGTACTCTTTCCAAACTAAAACTGATATGAAAAAATACCTTAGAAACGAGGAAAAATATTTCAATCCGTAGTCGATGCAAACTCTACCTTAAACCACAAACATTTGGGATCCTAGTTGATTTAACAAAGTTCAAATGGTCATTTATACTCGTCAACATACTATATGCTAGTGCATCTCAAATATGAGTTTCTCAATATACTCCCGTTACCTAAGGACCCGTTTAGTTGGTGAGAATAGGGGTTTGGAATCAGAATCGGAATAGCCCCTTCCACTTCCAACCAATTGGCTGGGCAGAACCAGAATCCCATTCTTATTCCTGGTGGAAGGGCATTTTCTTATTTGAAGGAATGGCCATTCCCTCCCCCTCCCTTGGAAATGAGATCTCATTCCAGTTTATTCCAATTCCAATTCTGATTCCCATCTGAACCAAACAGGCTCTGGGAATAGACCATTCTAATTCTGATTCCAATTCCAGAAGAAAACCAAACGGACCCTTATTTTCCTCTTACACTAGTTCAAAGCCGAGACAGAACATTCTTGTGACTTATCATATTCATTGAAGTGCTGCCTCATATTATTTTGATCTGGTGCATCGGTTGGACCATTTATTTCTCGTTGTCCTCATGGATAAAGCTAGGATCATAGCCACGATTTCAAAGGTCAAATGGTTTTAGACCTTAACTGTTTTAAGTCCAAAATTTATTGATCATGATCATATGCAACTACAGATCAATTGATATCAAGTCATGATCAAAGTATTAAGAAAATGTCAAATAAATTCTCTGGAAACTCCTCAAATTTTTAACTACCAATGGATTCAGGAACGTTTCCTCAGTTATAGCTCACTTTCACCACCTGTCGTTTTCCCTCCAGATGTTTTACCATTCACTGCAACGAGCTCGGTATCAAAAATAAGTGTTGCTCCACCTGTGATTTTTCAAATCAGTAATTAGAATTTTTATACCAGATGGAAGATGTATTCAGAAGACAATCATCTTTTCGAAGCTTAGGGCTTTATTTTGTTTTATCTGGTTCAAAGTTTGATATTATGCAATTTGGTATAACACATAATGGGGCTATCAATTTGTAGTAACTTGAAAAGAAATTGAACTTGCAACAAGATGTTCCTAAAGTTTACTAGAAGACTGAGATTTCCACCCATGATGCAATAATACATCAAATCTATTAAAGATGATTCGGAAACAGCAGGAGCTTTTTACACCCTGGAGTGGAATATTAAATACATCTATGGCATAGGCATATCATGTTATTACTTCAACACCTATCAAAAAAACATTACTTTTAGAAACAAACAGTGCAGAAGAGTATTACCTGGAATTTTAGGTGGGGATCCTTGTTCTCCATAACCAAGTTTTGCAGGTATTTTCAACTTTCGCTTCTCCCCCAAACACATAGCTAAAAGCCCTTGGTCCCATCCTGCAACAAAGCTTATCTTGTCAAAAGATGACAATTGTCATGGGTATCAACAATAGTGTACTTTTGGAGTAGGTTTTTGGTGCAATGGCGTTTCAAGTCTCAGCATTTGTACCTGTATTATAGCAATGGAAATTGGGAAGGTGTTATGGCACATAACACAATGCATTGTTGTTTATTGTATTAAATAACTTAAATATACATCAAAAGCAGATAACCATCTTGCTTATCTACATCGATTAGACTTTTCAACATGGTTACCCAAGAAACTTTGCTACTATCCTTCAAAAATGATGAAGCAAAACATTACTTATCTACTTGAGTTTCGTTGCATGAGAGGATGAAACAAACTAAAATATACCTGACCTACAAAAGCATTAATTAATCTACAATCCAACCATCAAAAGCAGAAAATCTTCTTGCTTATCTACATCAACCTAAAAACATGGTTACCCAAGAAACTTTGATCCTATCCTTCAAAAACGATGAAGCAAAACATTACTCATCTACTTTAGTTTCATTGCATGAGAGGATCAAACAAACTAAAATAAACATGGCCTACAAAAGCATTAATTAATCTACAATCCAACCATCCATAATCGATATTAAAGTGTAATATGAATTTTGATTTTCACCAACCAAAATATACATTCCATGTAGAACAAGTTACAACATAGCCCCTGCAAGGAAATATACAGTGGTAGCTAGGTTTTCATGCTAACATAATTTTTATTTCCATATAAAGGACTTGGGTGGCTATCAGGGTCTCAGGCTGGAAAACGCCATCAACTTACTAATTTGGTGGAGAAAATGTCAGCACAAACCCATAGAGGGCAAGGCAGGATAAAGAGTTTGTTCAATTAAGAGCCAGTTTATGGAGGTCAAACTGGGCCACATAACAGAGTTCAGGTTGAGAAAAGCTATCCCAAACCCAAATCTAGTAATAAATCATGATTAGATAAGAATGACTCAAATCCCAGTAATCCAGGTTTCAAAAAAGAAGCTTCAGAATGGCTGGAGGTCAGCTGCAATATTTCCCGACTGTTATTCCTTAACCAGCTGGATGTCACTGGGCTTTTATGTATGTATATGCACATACATTTGGTTACTTGACAAACTATGGCAGGATTCAGAGTCATGAAGATGAACTCTCCTTTCACATTACTGAAGAAAAACGTAGAGGGTAATCGCTTTCATGGCTCTGGAAGGCCTCTTCCTAATGCTCTAGCAATAATTTCTAGAGTCTGGCCTACAGAAGGGTTGGCATCAATATGGTGTAGAGGAAATGAGATTTGGGTCAACACTGAGCAAGAAAGCATGTATGCAAGAGAACGATTCCTCAAAAATTACCTAGTAGGGTGGTTCGATCAAGGGAAGTTTTAGACTGAGGAGATTACATGTTGGGCTGCTGCAAAATGAGAACAGTTTAATAGTGCCAGAGTAAAATCACTCTCTCAAAACCATTACCTGCTTATTTTTGCCTCTCGAAAGGAAGCAAATGGAGTTCTGGTGGTTTGATCAAGGGAAGTTTTAGACTGGGGAGATTACATGTTGAGCTGCTGCAAAATGAGAACACTTTAATAGTGCCAGAGTAAAATCACTCTCCCAAAACCATTACCTGCTTATTTTTGCCTCTCGAAAGGAAGCAAGTGGAGTTTTGGCTAAAGGACCCTGGTATCGCTAAATCTTGCTTAATGGGAATCGAATACCAACTCAAACTCTCCAAAAGGCCATCTAGTCACAGAACAAGACTTAGATGAGGGTCTTAAGCCTTCCCCTATCGGTTTAGTGCCCATTGGTCATCCGATCCACAGGAGACACACTTGTGGAGGTTTCATTTGCACAGATAATAGCAACCAAGAGCTAGCAACTTGTGAGTGGATCAAATTAAAGGTGGTGAGCCCACAGAACCTCTTGCCTAGAAGCATCAAGGTAGTAATGTTCGAAGCTTCTTTAACCTTACCATTTGGACAGAAATCCCTCTGTCCAACCCATTTCTCAGAGATGTTAATGGCCTCTATGGAGCAGTAGTTGAAGGAGAGATGGCAACCAATCATGAACAGAGAACAGGAAGCAAAAGACATGGCAAAGGTTACATCACACTGGTGACCAAGTGGAAGAATGAGATTGTAGTGGAAGGAAAAGTTTTCTATTCGAAGAAACTGGTGGAAGTTCGGCCTCAAAATAAGGGAAGATAAGAGGTCTAAGGTAACTCCTCTGTTTTTCTTTAATAAATTTTATTTTATCTTCAAAAAAAAGTAAGGTCTATGGTAATTCTAAACAGGGAAGCCAGGGATTCTTTGAAGGCATCATCGTTGCCATTTTTTTTTGTGGTTCCAGAACCAGGCTGGAGAATTGAACTATGCATGCAAGGAGGTAAACAGGGATGGAAGAAAATCGCTGAAGCTCTCGAAGAGTTTGCAGAGAGGTGCTGGTTAGTGGAAAGGAGACATGGGATTGTGTTTCAAAGTCTGACTCAGGGGACATGGGCTCGAATGATCCAAAAGCTTATTCAGGGGACAAGCAAGAAACGCTATTACAAGGAAAACTTGAGAATGAAAGACTGTTTTGGGTATCTACGGAGGTTTTGTGGTATCAAAGCTAATATTTGAAGGAACCCTGAAGGAATGGTAGAAAAGGAAAGTGGTGAGAGTGGCTAAAATGCAGTTGAATCAGAATTCTTCCATTGAAATTCTAGTCGGGGAAGCAAGACCAAAGTCTTTACAACAAAATGCTAATATGGATACTTCTCAACATGTTAGGACTGATGTTACAGGGAATAGGTGTGCTAAATTGGGACAACATGAGAAAGAGTTGTTGAAATCTCCCCTTTTGGTGCCTAACTCCATGTCGTGATCTGGTAACCCCTGTTACTCTGGTGGCTTGGAATAATAACCATGTGGAAGGAGGAAACTGTACAAGGCTCAAAAGAATTAATTGGAAATTTTCTGTTTCTGTAAAGTTGAAGAATGTGCAAGATGGATTTGAATGGTTGCTCACGAATGTCTATGAGCCAAACTTATATAGGCGAAGGAAGCAGATGTGGGAAGAGCTTGAGGATATTAGAGATCTCTAGGAGGGCCCTTGGTGTTTAGGAGGTGATTTCAATGTGACCAGATTCTTTAGTGAGTCAAATAGTACAGGGAAAAAGGTGACCACAAGCATGAGGAGATTTAATGAATTTATTGAAGCCTTTGAGTTGACAGATATTTCCTTGGGACAAACTAGATTCACTTGGTCTAATCTTCAAGCTGATCCTATTTGCTCTAAGTTAGACAGATTCTTGGTTTCCTTAGATTGGGAAGAACATTGGAATGGTTTGTTGGGGAGCACGTTGCCTAGGATAATTTCTGACCATTAGCCTATTTGTTTATATCAGCCAAGCACTATAGGAGGGCCTTCTCCTTTTAGATTTAAAAATATGTGGCTCACCCATCCGGAATTTAAAGGTGAGGGTTTGGAGTACCCATGATCATCTCCCAAGGTGGGGTTAGAGATTCCTGAAGAAGCTTCAAAAGATAAAGGAAGAAATTAAAGAATGGAATAGAGTGATTTTTGGGAGAGTGGAGGAGAAAAAATCTAATTTGATTTCACAAATTCGAGAAATTGACAAGAAAGGAGAATTTGGGGTCAGTAATGGAAGACAAGGACTTGAGTTGGAGATTGAAGAAGGAATTAGAAGAAATTCTGCTAGGGGAGGAAATCAGTTGGAAGCAAAAATCTAGAGAAAAGTGGTTCAAGGAGGGGGATGGCAATACTAGATAAGGCCATTTAATGAGAGATGGCCAATTGAAGGGCTTGACTGGGATTTATTGGGAGATCATCACCTGGAATGGTTGGAAAGAAAATTTGATGACGAGGAAATAAAAGAGGCAATGTGTGCAATTAATAGATTAAGGCTCCAGGGCCAGATGGATTTACAATGGCCTTTTATCAAAATTTATGGGAAATAATTAGGGAGGATTCAATTAAAGTGTTCAGAGAGTTTCATAGGAGGGGAATTATCAATCAAGTATGAACTCAGCATTCATTGCTTTGGTGCCAAAGAAGAATGATGCCCAAAAGATTTCAGGCCTATCAGTTTAGTGACTAACATTTATAAGATTATTGCTAAAGTGTTGTCATTAAGGATCAAAAAGGTACTTCCCTCATTAATTTCACAAGCTCAAGGAGCCTTTATTTAGGATAAGACAGATTGTTGACCAAATTTTAATTTCAAAGAATAGTTGTTCACTCAATTCCATGTAGAAGTACAAATATTTCACTCAGACAATGCTCATGAATATTTTAGAGGTGATCAAAATCAGTTTTTTTCTTAGCATGGTACTATTCATCAAAGCACATGTCCAAGAACTCCTCAACAGAATGGTGTTGTTGAGAGGAAGAACTAACATCTCCTTGAAGTGGCTCGTGGTTTGATGTTAGATATGCATGCTCCTAAAAGATTTTGGGATGATGGCGTGTTGACAATTGCATTTCTTATCAACCGGATGCCCACACATATTCTCAAGTTTAAGGCCGCACATCAACTTTTGTTTCCCAAGTCCCCTTTGTTTTCTATTACTATTCGTACCTTTAGATGTCGATGTTTCATCCAGGATTTGTCCCCATCTCGTGATAAGCTTGATCCCCATTCCATTCCTTGTATTTTTCTTGGTTATCCCTCACCCAAAAGGGATATAAGTGTTATGATCCCTCTTCTAGGCAGACATTCATTTCTATGTACGTATCCTTTGTTGAGTCTCAGTCTTTCTTTCCTACTTCTCCTCAGGGAGAGAATTGTAGTCAGGAGGAAAAGCATGTCCTTGTTCCCTCAGCTCTTGTCCTTCTGTTACTACTTGTCATTCTCTTTCGGTTCATGTTCCTGCCAAACGTGTTTACTCTCGGTCCAAGTCTCATTCTTGTCCTCCATGTCATCAACAAGAGCAACATACACCATCAAGTGAAGAGATACTTGACACTGCATTTCCTAAACAAGTGGAATCTTAGGAGGTAAACCTAAAGTGTAGTGCATATCTCTAGTGTCGCTATTCCTAAATCTGTTGCAGAGGCTCTAAATAGTCCTGAGTGAAAGAATGTTATGTTAGAGGAAATTGATGCTCTTCATAAGCATAGTTGTCAAGACGACAAGGTGACCTTCGTGGCTCGCCTCGCCCAGTCGCCAAGTAGTTCTGTATATCGTCGTATAAAATACTTTTATATTGTCATGTTTTTGAGATTATAATTATAAAATAAACATTATTACAAAAATATTCATTTTTGTGTTTATAAACTAATTTCTTATTTGTTAGGGTTTAATCAACACAAACATTGCTAACTGTTGTATTGAACCCTCAAAGACTTCAAAATCTGAACCAATAAGGGAAGAACTTAAAATTTTGTCTAATCAACACATTTGTGATTAGACAAAAATAGGGGTTATTATTATTTTCTTCCACCTTTTCTTTTCTTCTTTTCCTATAACAAAAATAGGGGTTCAGCCCCTATATGTTTTGAATATTTTTTCTTTCTTCTTTTTCTTCTCATAAATATGTTGATTTTCTAGACTTAAACATGAAGTTTAAAATTATGAAAATTATGGATAGTTATTAAGGAAAGATGGTTATGGAACTTGGGGATCTACCCTAGGATATGTGGTTTTTACTTAAAAAAATCCCATCGCCTAAGTGGGCGCCTCGGCAACTAGGCAACAAGGCGCCCCCCTGTTGCCTAGCCTCGCCATGGTGCCTTGAAAATTTTGTTCATAAGATTTGCACATGGGATTTGGTTGGCCTTCCTAAGGGTAAGAGACCTATGGGGTGCAAGTGGGTGTTTATTGTCAAGCATTGTGTCAATAGTTTAGTGGAAAGATATAAAGCTAGGTTGGTGGCCAAGGGTTTCTCCTAGACATATGGAGTTCATTACACGGAGATGTTTGCTCCAGTTGTTACAATGAACTCCATGTCTCCATCTATGTTCTTCTCTCCCTTGCTGCAATCTTTAACTGGAAATTACATCAATTAAATGTTAAGAACGCCTTCTTGAACAGTGATCTCGAGGAGGAGGTGCATATAGTTAAACCTCCAGATTTTTTGTCAAAGGAAATTGAAGGGAAAGTTCGTCATCTCAAGAAGTTTGAAGAAATAGTTGGTTAGCCACGGGTGTGGGGTTCCATACCCACACTCAGACTCTAGTGTGTGTGGTTTCATACCCACACCTAGTTGTTTCTAATTTCTTTTATTAGTAGTTTCTAATTTCTTTTTAGTAGTTCTAATTTCTTTAGTTTCTAATTTCTGTTGTTAGAAGTTTTAATTTTTGTTAAGTTGAACTGGCTGGCCTTATTGTTTCTAATTTTTGTTTATTTCCTATTCTTGTAAGGATCCTAAAAGCTATAAATAAAGAAGTGTATGGGGCAGCAGATCATTCACCACTGAACCCCTTCTTTCTTTTCTCCTCTCTTAACTCTTTCTCTCTCTCTCTCTCTCTCTTTCTCTCTTTTCTTCTCTTCAAACCTGTAATACAGTAAACAGTTCTTCTTCTTCTTCTTTCAAGTAAGTTGTTGTAAGGCTTGAAGCAATTACCTAGAGCTTGGTTTTATAGGTTTAATAATGTTGTTAAACAATTTGGTTTCAAACAGAGTCAAAAGTTATCATACCCTCTTCATGAAGAGAGAAGGTGATCTGGTTGCTATACTTATTGTGTATGTAGGCAACATTGTTACTACAGGGAACTAAGAGTCAAAGATTCTAAAGCTAAAAGCGTTTCTTGGTGCTTAGTTTGAAGTAAAAGATCTAGGCCCCCCAATGTATTTGTTCAGAATTAAAGTTGCAAGATCAGATAAAGGCATCTTTATTTCTCAAAGGATGTACATCCTATACCTTTTTACATGATTGGTAAACCTATTGATACTCCAATTGATGTTAATTATAAACTTAGGGAAGAAGGTGGTGAGCCCCTCTCTAGTGTGAGACAATTTCAAAGACTTGTTGGAAGATTGTTATATTTGTCTATGTCTAGGCCTACTATTGCCTATGTAGTGGGAGTGCTAAGCCAGTACATGCTCCTAGAACTAATCTTGTAGCAGCAGAGAGGGTTCTTAGGTGTCTAAAAAAAATTCCCTGGTAGAGGTATTCTCTTCTCCAAGCATGGTTTCTTAGGGGTAGAGACATATAGATGCTGATTGGGCAGGTTCGGTTGATGGTAGAAGATCTATCATAGGTTATTGTGCCTTTGTTGGACGTAATTTGGTAACTTGGAGAAGTAAAAAGAAAGTTGTGGTTGCTAGGTCCAATGCAGAGGTTGAGTATAGAGCCATGGCACATGGTGTGGCTGAAATGTTGTGGTTGAACTGAAAAGGGGTCCAGGGGCAGAGCCCCTGGCCCACTTTCTTTCCCCTTATCTATCTATTCTTCCCTTCCCTTTCATTTTCTTTTTTTTTTCTTTTTCTCTTTTTTTCTTCTCTTTCTTTCTTTTTTCTTCTTTTTTGTCTTTTTTATGAGGTGTGCATGAATGCCTCTAGCACACCTCATGAAAAAAGCGTATGAGGCATATGCCTCTTGCACCTGAGGCGTACGCCTCAGAGGTGTCAACTCCTCAGGGCGTTTTGGGGGCACCTCGCCTAGAGGCGCACCTCTATGCATACGCTTCCCAGGCCTTTTAAAACATTGGTTGGATGCAAGCAAGAAGTTTGGGCATGTGGCCTTTCAGATAACAGCTAAGGGAAATCTTGGGCTTAGCAAGGGAACTTGGGGTGCAGTTTAGATGGACAAGAAGATCAGAAAACGGAATTGTTGATGCTCTAGCTAAACAAGGAGTAAATAGGTAGGAGTTGTTTTGGGCCTGTTTGTAAGACTGACTTTGACTAAGGGCTTTCCATCCGACCTATGGATGGTGACAGTTGTAATCTTTAGCTCTTGTTATCAATGAAAGTTAACATTTCCTATAAAAAAATAAATGCTGAACCCCACCCAAAGGGAAAAGTGGTTTGGCCTCCAGGTCAGTTTTTAGAACATTGGTTTGAATTGCTGAATAAAAGAAGGCCATTAACCATTGGTCCTAACTCCTAACTATTGTTGGGAGGGGTTTTTGTGTAAAGTGGCCACTCTTAGACTCAAATCCTCGTTTTAATGCTTGATATCCTGAGGTTACCATTACACCAATCAATAGCCCCTTTTGAATTGCTGAATGCATTAAATATTTGAAATAAACTATCTCATAAATAGCCTAAGTGCTGAAAGCAGATTTATCATAAAACCATGTTCTGTAACAATGTAACATATATACATCTGTACTACAATGGCAAGGAAAGATGAACTAATGTGAATGTCCTTCTGATAGAATGATATTTCAGAGAATGTACCTTAGGCTCTTAGTATGTGAGGCTAGATGAAGCTGTAGTATGAAATACATTTGAAATTTCTTTTCTTTTTAGTTTTTGATCAGCAATACATTTGAAATTTCATCATCATTCTGTCATCTCTAACAATTATTTTCATTTCCTACTTGTTTACAATATAAGGAAAAAGAGAGATAATTTCCTTTGCTCTTCTTTGTGTGTTTTTTCTCTGTTTTCTCTATCTTTTTTCTTTTCTTATTTAGTGTGGGGGCAGTCACAATCAATATCAGTTTATCACACACCTTTAATAACTTGGCCACTGCCAAGCTCAAACTTAATTGGATCATCCCTTTCAAAGCTGGAATCAAAAACAGTTCCATCCGTGAGTTTTCCCTGCATGTGTAGAGTGATAGCATCAGTAAATAAAGTGCAGATATGGAAGCTTTAACCTCCTTCAAAACCTATTCACTAAGGCTCAGTTTGGAAAAGGTACAAATACAAATATGTACAGTACAAATACAAACAAAATAATACAAAATACAAGGTTTTGCACTCTACATATTTGCATTTGTACTCCTTCCAAACTGAACATAAAAGACAATGCAATAGGTCATTCAGTTCAGCTATTTCAGCAGTTATCAAATAGCCCTAAGTCATTTTACAACAGGGAAATTTAGGATCAGAACATATGTTATCTAAAATTGCTCACAAAAAAAAAAAAAAAAAAAACAATAGAGCTGGTAAGATAAATAAAATGACTAGGAAGTTTTAACATTTGCATAAGATGTTAGAACTTAGAAGATATCCATAATAATGGGGTACAGAAGTGAGCAGCACTTTTATTTATTTGCTAAATTATTTATCAATCTGGTGATTTTTTGAGAAACCATTAATCTTCCATATTTTTCAACAGTTCAGCAAAGATTTGTAAATTATATACGAGAACAAATATTTCATAAATAATTCGTCTGGTAAAAAATTACAGAATCCTTTTTTTTCTGTTATAGATTTATTCATATAACTTAGATATATTAGTCTCTATATATACATATAATTAGCAAATGATAAACCAAATTACATATAAAAAGGTCAAATATTTCTTTTATATACTCTCTCATTCTTCCTTCGCAACAGGTGAAGAGTGCAGACTATATTTATGATTTTATGCATTATTCAATTACTTTTCACAATAAAGCTAAGCATGTTTAAATATAGAAATATTTTCATCAATTCTTTAAAGTATATAAATTATTTGAACCAAGTCTTTAAAATATTAAAAATGCAGGAAAAGTATTTCAAAATAGGAAAAATCATTTGCATAAAAAATATATACAATAGATAGAAGAAATAAATCACGAAAATACTATACAACAAATAGCAAAGAAAATTTTAGTGCTTGGAAAATTTTATGAAATATGAAGGTGAAAATAAATTTATCTTTTTTTTTAGTTTTT
This sequence comes from Nelumbo nucifera, assembly GCF_000365185.1. The sequence continues at coordinate 199,439 of NW_010729249.1, forward strand.
TGTTCTAGTACCTTAAAACAAACTGGAATTTCGTGAAATCCAATGAAATCTCAAAATAAAAAAAAAAAATAATTTATTAGAACATATCCCATTTATTCTTCCTATTGCAACTATCACCTACCCGATAGTGTACTTCGATTATGTCACCTTTGTGAGCCTGAATATCACAAGTTTCTGGCTTAAACTGCAACAAGGAAAACAAAGATCAAATTAGAAGATAACCAAGCAGGAAAAAGTCTGTAAACAAGATAAAGAATGTGATAATACCTTTTTGGCAGAAAATTAGAGATAGAAAAGAAAGAACAAAAAAAGTTGGCTGATACTCTGAAATCCGAATACAATGAAAGAGTGTTCTGCCATTATGAAGGACAGAACTTAAGTAACATATGATAAGACAGACATGCCATCTCCCCTAAAGTCAAGATTTTCTGTTGGGAAGCTGCCAACCAAATCATCATTGCATGTGAAAATCTCCAAAGGAAGTGGAAGGTTGGTCTCTTTCTCCTTTGGAGAAATACCAACCACTTATTGTTCCATTGCCCCTATGCCTCTAAGGTATGGCAACACTTTTTTCCTTTGGTAGGAACATCTTGGGCGATGCCAAATGAGGTGGTGGATTTGTTTGAGATAGATTTGTTGGGTCAGTCTACCAGGAGAGAAAGTTCTTTCACAATGTATGAGGGTGGTTGTTCTATGGGGATTGTGGTGTAAAAGGAATTATAGAATTATTGAAGAGAAGTACAAGTTGAAGGAGGAGATAATAGAACTCACAATGATAAGGGTGGTTGTTCTATGGGGATTGTAGTGTAAAAGGAATTCTATAAATTTTTAAGAGAAGTACAAGTCAAAGGAGGAGGTAATAGAACTAACAATGATAAGGGTGGTTCACTGAGAATTAGTAACAAAGGATATTAAGGGGGTCTCTATCCTTGACTTGCTTAGGGAATGGCAAACAGTGGCCAGCTATCATTTTAACAAACAGAGAAGGATGTTGGATTGGAGTCCTCCAAAAGAAGGTTCGTCAAATTCAACTGTGATGGATGTTGCCTTGGAAATCCAAGTATCTCTGGTGTGGGGGTGTTATAAGGGATCATTGGGGCAATATAATTCTCAGTTTCTCAGGTCCAATGGGTTAGGGGAAGTCACTAAGGTCCCGTTGCTGGTATTTAGCAGGGGAGTAAGTTGGTCAACCAGGAAATTGACCATTATCCCAATGTTCATTACCCACTATATTGGGTAAGAAACTTACCCACGTGCTGATAACACTACCTCCCTCCCGCCTCTCTCTTTACCCAGGTAATCTGTATTGTACAAGAACGCTCGAACCTCACTTACCCGGGCAAGTTTTACTGGGAAACATTTGCCCAGGTAAACATACTTACCCAGGTAAGTGAAAACGAATGGGGCCTAAGAGCAAAAGTGTGATCTCAAATCCAAAGGGTTGAAGATGATGAAGCAGCAGGGGTTGAAAATTGTGGTTATAGAAGGAACTGACAAACTGTTATAAGCTGGTTGAAGACACAATATCAAATACTGTGGGAGTTCAAGCCCATGGTGAGGTTGGCCGTCTCCATAGGTGCTTGATAACTCTGCATTTTGATGCTTTAAGGGCATCAATTCAGGGGTATTTTCGGCCTTAGAATAGTCAAGATGTGCCCCTTTCCCAGTTAAATGCAATGTTGTGGCCTCTAAGGGTCTCTATGCAAATTCTGGGGAAAACTGGGAAGTTTTCATGGCTGAAATGCAGATTTTGAAAAGCTGGTGTGAAGTCCAACTAAGAGAGGGGGTGTTTTTGTGAAAAACTGAAAGCAGGAGGGCGCCTCCTAGCTGCTAAACCCAGTTTGGCGCCCCTCCTACTATATTAGCATGCTCCCCACACCTTAGCAAACCCTAAGGCGCCTTTTAATCCATTCTTTTCACTCTTAACAAACCCTAGCCACCCCTAACCTTTTCTTCCTAGCCTTAGGATCACCCTAGAACCATCCTAACCCTTCATTTTAAACCCTAGGGCACCCATATTTTTGCTAAAACCCAGTTGCCGCCCCCCTCTTTCTCTCTATTCCCAGTTGTGCCCACCCTTCTCTATAAAAAGGACCCCAGGGGCCCTGTAGAAAGGGTTGGTCAATTCGCCCAGTTAACAAGGCTAAGGTTTCTTGAGGAGTTCAAGGGTTGTAAAAGGAGAGGACGTCCAGTTCTTGTCAGGAGGGGTTGCTGCAAGCTGTTCAACCAATCTGCAGCTACCGCCACAGGATCTGATCAATCATTCTTTTCTTTAGTTTTAGAATTACTTTCTGTTCTTTAATTTCCAATTCATTTTTCCTTCCTGCAAATTTTACTTTTATTAGATTTAATTTGTACTTTATTTCTTTTCTGTAGTTCTGAAATTCTGCCAGGTAAGACATAAGGCCTAGCTCAAGAAGTTCGAGGGTCGAAGGAGAGATCCTGAGACTACTACCTCTGATCGGATTCTCAGACATTTTTATTTCGTTCCTTTTATTTATTTGTTTCTGTTATTTATTAATTTTTATGCACTTGTTATTCTTAGTACTGTTCGAATTTGTTTTTAATGAATTCCATTTTTTTAATTAATTAATTTTATATTTCTACAACTACCCTTTGTGTTCTCTCTCTCAGATCTAAGTATGTAAATATTTTTCCCTTGCTTCCCTGTGGATATGACCCATTCTCATCACTTTATTGCGTTAGTAGTTGTTTAAGAATCGGAATAAAATTATAAATGTTTAAATTGGTGCTCCAAAGTGTTTAACGACGTGCTTCCGGACACACCAGTGCCTCCTTGAATACCTCATTCAAAGGGGTTCCTAGGAGTGCATATATGTTGGTTGATTCCCTAGCAAGATGGGGGTGGGGAGAGAGTCCTCAGAATGGGGTTGTCTAGGTCCATGCTGTAATGTATAAAACTGATCAAGGGAGTTTTCCTTTGCAGATCTGGTTGTAGAGAGCTCTGCTGTATTGTAAAGCTTGCTGTTCTATCTTCGAACAGTGGGTTTTCGCCCCTTTACAGTGGAAACATTTCTTCTCTACTTCATTTACATCCATATATACACAGCCGAAAGAAATAAAAAAGTGGATGCATTTTGTATTTATGGTAAAAAATCTGAAAGGTAAAACTTTATACCTTGTATTATAAAAGAGGGAGAGCTTCACTCAAAAAGAAATTACATATGAGAGCCCTTTACAAAGCCATAACTACAAGTATGCAGTACTTCTTTCTGGCAAGCATAAGGGATATATTATAAGAGACAATTAATTGAGCAAGGCTCTGGGTATTTGCAATCCAACATCTTTGTTTTTCTGTTTTTATTTTTCCAATAATAGTAATAAATATGAACATTTTTTCAGCATGCTCCAGAAAAAGAAAAGATGTACAAGAGATTTTTCAACAATTAGCCTGCCGCATCTACAACTACTGCCTAGGATCTTCTACAGGATTCAAAAGATCCTCATCCCATTTTGAAATTTATGATTGCGTGTTAATAATGGACCACCTATCTCTAAAAGAATATGAACTAGAACATCTAGGTTTGAAGTTTTCTTTAATCCCATATAAACTTTTCTATTAGAAATAAAAATGAATCACCAAAAGCAGATCTCGATCCCATTGAATAACAAAATAAGGAACAAAAGCAAATGGAAGGTAAACCATACCTTCACGCCAATCTGTAATTCCGTAACATCACCAGATTTCTTAGCAGAAACTGAAAAAAATAAGAAGAAGAAAGAGAACAGAATTGATTAGTCAGCGCTAAAGGCTTAAAACTGTTAAGAACCATTCGACTATGCTTTTAGGTTTCATGAAAATAAGCTTAATGCGAATAAAATATTTTACCCAAAATCTCTGAAAGCAACAATAGAGTTAGAAGTGATGGGATTAAAGAGCCGACTTTCGTCTTAGTCAGCGCTAAAGGCTTAAAACTGTTAAGAACCATTCGACTATGCTTTTAGGTTTCATGAAAATAAGCTTAATGCGAATAAAATATTTTACCCAAAATCTCTGAAAACAACAATAGAGTTAGAAGTGATGGGATTAAAGAGCCGACTTTCGTCTTCGCCATTCTTTCTGTCTGGTGGAGTCGTGCAGACTGCTGACTTCGAGAGTCCAATCTGAATCATTCATATAAGTATAACACTGATTTGAGTGGCACGTGCAGAGAGGAGAAAGAAAGATATATATAAGTTTGAAGTTTTGGATAACTTGAATATTATACTTTGGAAGCCAAAAAAAATACTTGGGACTTTATCACTCCAACTTGACTTCAATTGGGTATTTTTAAGGTATCGGTTCGGTTTTATGTATATTTACATATTATATTATAAATTAATAAATATGTATTATATATATAAATATATAAAATATTATTTATTATTTAAAAATAATATTTTATATATATTTCTACTTTATATTATATTTATATATACAATATACTATAAATATAAAAAATTGAAAATCAACGAACTGGTAAATAAAAAATAGACCCATGACTCAATTAACCAAACTGTGATCACCCTTAAAATTGTCTTTATGACCTGCTATTAGCATTATTCCTAAATTATATGCAATTTAAAACTTTCAAAATTCTAAAATTACCCTTGAAGATACTACTCATCCTCATTTTTCCTGGGACTAAGTGAGCAAAATTCCAAAGTCACCATTAGCCCTCTTGAAGATGCCCATTGCTATTCATCCTTCAAAGTTATAGTCAAGAATTCCTTGACCAATGCTTAACAATCTTAAATTAACGGAGTACCCTCAATATAGGCGACATATGGAAGAGACCAAGTTGTTGATGACCTGCCAAGTACAAGAGTACTTTGTGCTTCTCATCCACCAGCATATAGAAACCAATTCTTTGATTTTGTAAACATATTTGATTGTTTATGATAATACCAATTTTAATGTATGTTAATGTTGTCGAACTGAAGTAGCAATTTTTAGGAGTTTATGTATGTATGTATGTACATTGATATTTGATTTTTTTTTTTGCGATTAATAAAAATAAAAGCAGTATTTATATTTTAGGAGACAATAATTGTCATTTCCGCAAATATATGTGCTTATGGGATAAGCTCACCAAACGTTACAATACAAATAAATACTTAAAATAAATAAGTGGTTTGAGAAAAGACTCCCATACATTAATACATATTTATTCAAATAAGTACTTATTGAATAAAATGTCCTAAGTAGTGGTGAAGGTAAACTGAGATGCTGCTCTAATTAATTTGCATGGTGGTATTGGGGTGACCATTATAGGGACTCATTTGGTTCCCTTTGTCATGGCGACACCTTGAAAGTCCCTAATTGTTGTCTGAAAGATATCAAAGCCTAAGCAACACTAGCTAGAATTCAATTGGCTCTCCAAATGGGTGCCTCTTATGTTGAATTTGAAGGAGACTTTAGTCAATTGCTAAGGTTGTGTTTGGTTTGAAAGAAAATATAAGGATAGGTAGGAAAACCTATGCAAACTTTTTCTAACTAGTTTGTATATGTTTCTCTACTTTTCCCTTCCTTTCCCTACTTTTTCATTCAAACCAAACACAACCTAAAAGTCTATTGAAGGAAAGTCTTGAACCTCTTTGCGTATGAAAAACTTGATAACAAATAGCAGATTACTTTTAAATGCTCCCTCATTTCTCAATTCGTTGAACCCCTCATTCTAGCAACAAGGCTACTCAGAAAATTGCTAAGTTTGCCCTCTTTATTCCTTGTGCAGTTGTGCCCATACTTGGTCCATTGTACCTGATTTTTTATGTGAAACATTAGCAGTTGATTGTACTGAGCATGTTAATGAAATTTTTCCATAGGGCTTTTTCCGTCAAAAAGAAATAACCTAGATTTTTTCTTGACAACTATAAAAAAGTGAGAATAGCTCCACATGGCTTTTGGATTTTTTTCTTAAATACCAGTTTTTTTTTTTTTTTGAATTTGGTTTCTATCCATTCTGAGGGTAGAAATTGTAATTCAAATACCAATTTTCAGTTTATTATATTCCCTCTTACTCTCATTCTTTCTCATTGGATATATATATATATATATATATATATATATATATATATATATATATATATATATATCCATGAACAATAATTTTAATGATATAAAAACTATATTTTTAAAACTAACCCAAAAATGAAATCAATGCTTTACAAGTGATGGGAAAGTAAATCATCCATTTGGGTCAAAACAGGTCAACTTGTGATGCCATGATTAAATATTAAATTAAAATTTAAAATAGATAAAACTACAAAAAAATTAAGAAAAATTTGGGCATACATCTAATATTATATATTTGTTGTATTAAATAAAATTAAGTAAGGTACATAATAAGTATTTTTATAAATGATGGAAATGGACAAAAATTTAGAATCATAGTTCAATAATAAAATTTTTAAAATAGAAAAATACAAAGAATTAAGAAAATACAAAAAAAATAGAAAAACTTTAGACGCGTCACTAATGTTATATATTTATCATATTACAAAAATAAGAGTAATAAACAAAAATTATTTGAATTAATGATGTAAATGAAACGCAAAATTTAAAACTAATCAGAAATGAAATTCTTTTCCTATCTACGTTACGATCAGTAGTCCAACCTTCTAGAACACATGGGTCAACCCATGATGTCATAATTAAATAATAAATACTTTATAAATAAGCAAACACAAAGGATGAAAAATTACAAAATAGTATAAAACATTTTGGAATACCTTTTATTTTATATGTTCATCATATTAAATAGAAAAATGTGGAAAATAATAAGACTTTTTTTAATAATGATGGAATGAAATACAAAATTTGATTATGTAACGTGACAATTCATATTTCACACCAATTTCTATAGATCAACCCCAAATGTTTCATGAAGAATGGCAATGGTAGCAAATACAACTTGAGTTAATGGTTTTCTACATACAAGCAATTTGGTGCTAAATGAACCCAAAATCTTAGTCGGGTTGATAAGTTAATAGATTAAGTAACCACAAAATTAAAAAAGTACTAATAAGAAACCAATATTCTAAAAGTCAATTGAAATCATATATCCCTTTTACTCAAACAAGCCAACTTGTGATGTCAAAAATTATATGATAAAAATAAAAATAATAATAGTAATAATAATACCCATGTGCAATCATAATAGTAGTAGTAGCAATGATCATGATGATGATGCAACAAAAATGAACATAAATAAAATGATAATGATGATGTATCATTACTTTATAGAGCAAACTGGTTAAGTGAAATTGCCATGTGTATCATCCTTTGATATGATGATGTTTTCCAGCAATTGGTATGATGATGTTGCATCATCATCACCTATTAGATACATTTATGTACCATTAAATAATAAAAAATTGAAAATCATATAGAAATATATAAGTTATCAAAAATATAGAAATTTTCTAGAAAGTTATTGTACATCTTTAGTATTATTAGTTATATTAAAAAAATAAATGTTGTAAATAAAAAATATTTGTATCGAAACCATCTAGACATGGAGAGCTGTCCTAAGAGAGGGAGGAAATTGTTGTACGAATTACCTCATAATTTAGAAAATCAAGTAAAGCTGCACTCTCAACCTCAATGATACAAAGAGGAATTATATGAAATAATTGGTCATGGACCGTACACGATTCCGTAGTTAGGATATTGTTGTAGTACTTAGTTGTAGGGGTGATAATGGGTTGGAATGGGCCGGGCTCGGACCGAGCTTTGCACTTATGATAAGGGTTATAGTTTAGGCCCAGGCCCAGCCTGGCCTGGGGTTCTGGGCCTATAACATAAGCCCTAGCCCAGGTCTATATGGGCCCAGGCCGGGCTAGACTTGATTTCGAGCCAATGTCTTTCATATATAAAACATTACATATCTATAATATTTTATATTAAATGACATAACATGCATATAAACTTTTATATTATATATTATATAATATATAATATATAATATAATATAAATTATAAATGTCATGTTATAATATTTGTATATAAAAATATATAATATAATGTAAAATAACATGTATACATTATACACAAAATGTGTAAGTTTAAATATATGTGGGTTGGGCCGGGCCAGGCCTAAACACAAAACCCAGGCCCAAGCCCAAAATTTTTGGGCCAGGCTGAAATGATCACCCCTACTTAGTTGCCTCTCAAATAATGTCTTACTATTCATGAATCACCGAGCCATCCTTAAGAGTAATACTGTGAAGTTTAGTTGTGAACCAGTTAGCCTTCTGTAGGTACATGTTGATTACCACAACCGTAATAGCACAGAAGGTGCTAAACCAATGCCACAAAGGTACCCGTGATGAGCTTAGATTCGTCGCAAATGTGCAGTGAGCATGAACCACCGCGAGTTTGCGATGAACTCAGAGTCATTACAAACCTGCGATGAGCTCAAGTCCATCGCAAACCAAGGGAGAACACAGAAACGCGTGCTTCACCGGCGCCGCATATGACAAAATGCCCAATAGGATTAGAAAATACACATGAGATTAGTATCAACGTCATCCGTGCCATGTCAATCTAGGAGATTCGCAAAAGGAAGTAGCATATGTGTATTATAAGAATCCTAATGAGAGTAGAATTTATCACATTTTTATCCCCAAATATTTTGTCTTGCATACTTAATTAGTACATAATTGGACTCATATTTTTTGTAATTCGGTTTAGGGCATGAAAAAAAGGCTTCAGGAGCAAAGAAAGGCAAATCGGATGATTTTTCACAATTTCGGCACTGTTCAATAATCTGGGTGTTAGATAGTTTTGTATGCCCTTAGCTTCAATCAAGAATGATGTACTTTATGGATTTATTGTAAATGAATAAAAGTGTATATTTGATTCATATTCCCTTGGTATGTTTCTATGTAATACCCTTAAACTGGACACTTAATGAGACTCGTGTTAGTTTAGAATGTTCACAGCC
>NW_010729249.1:209948-243309 GCF_000365185.1 Nelumbo nucifera
TCCTTGGGCGTGAACACCTCCATTGGGAGATATTGATTCTCTGTATCAGGTATATCCTCCCTCCTACTTCTTTTGGTTCAGATCTGATTTGGTTCTTGATTCAAGATTGATCCTTGAAAATATGTTTTCTGAAATAGGGAATTCAATTCCCTGCAAAGATGGGAGAAAAATTTTTGAAATTCGCCCTATCTATTCCGCAAGATTTGGGCGTCCATGTGATGGATATCCCATTCCTTCACTGGGCCTAACTCTCGTATCCGAAAACCGATTGGGATGATTCAAGACTCACTGGAAAGATAAGAGAAAAATCCACAACTTTAATGTTTTGGGATTTCACATATTCGGCCTGCATCGAAGTCAAATCTAGGCCCGAAATCGGGGCAAATTCGTAGGAAGGCCCAATCCGCAGCCTAAGCCCAACTTGTAGAAAAGCCTGGCAGCAGCCCAATTCGTAGAGGAGGTCTAATACGAATCCAAGAACAAGAAACTAAGAACAGTCTTATCAAATCTAAATTTATGATGTAATCCCATAAAGATAAAGAGATTGAGTTCAKTAGATAAAGAGAKAAGAGTAGGATTAGACTAGGACTTTCTATTTTTGAGAGATTAACTTCAAGAAAGAGTAGGAGAYCACCCCCTCCCYTTARGCTATATAAAGGGGTAGGGGGCGGACTAGAGAGGCATCAAGAAGTAGAGGAGCAATCCAGCTATCAAGCAAGAAGTCTGCAAGAAGGACGTGGCGGCAAGGAGAAGAGGAGATCTCAAATCCAAGGGCGAAACCATGAGTTCTTTCTTTCCTCTTGTTTGTTTTATTTCTACTAGTATGAACTAATTTATCTGTAGTTAGGGTTGTGGAAAGCCTAGTCCTATCAATGAATATATTTTTATTCTGATTTATTCAAGATCGTTATTTCCATATAGTCTATGAATTATCTTGTTTAATGCTATTATGAGTGACCATCTCTTAATTGATCAGGCGTATGTGAATGAATCGAGAGAGGAATTCACATAGCTGACCACATAATTCATAATGTGGATTGAATGGTATATAGGGGTATATACACATGATTCATCTGAATATAATAGCTTTTCCTGGGACTTAATGCGCTTCTATTTTGAGAACTCTAGTCGAGAGATCGAGGGGTTACCTGATAGAAGTAGTTTTAGTATATCTCGAGAGAGAATATTAAATAAAATTGGAAAGACTTCAGCTTATGGGAATGACAAATTATCTTGGATAATCTCATCCATTAATATTCATTGGAATGGTTAGGTGGACCGAAAGCCCTAACGAATTCAACCAATCGTTACATACTTCAACATTATTACTTCTGCTCTTGTTTTCCTATTTCTGTTTTGTCATTAGTTCTTATTCTCAAATATAAAATTCGATTGTCCAAATAATTAGGGAAGGCTGTAGTTCTAATACTTATTTTGTTAAATCCTCGTGGGAACGATATTTTTATACTATTTTGTTAAAGGCGCGCAGTTTGATTTGTTCCTCGGTAACACCTTGAGGCTTCATGCTTGAGCATACTACATGGAATTCTTTTAGGTGTTTGTGAGGGTCTTCACCTGTAAGTCCATGAAAAGTAGGGAGTAAGTGTATAAGACCACATTTGATTTCGAAGGGTACAGCTAGATCTGCATATTCGATGCAAAGAGGTTGTTGGTGCAGATCCGGTGCGGCTAGCTCTCTAAGGGTTCTCTCTTCATTGTTGGCCATGACTTCTTCTTCAGGATGATTGGATGGCTCAACGATTTTTGTAGCCGACTTCACGCCGGGAGTTGGGAACGATGCCGATTGGTTGCGGCGTTGCTTGGCTTCTTTCCTCAAGTGGCGAACTGTGTTCTCGATCTCAGGGTCACAGTGAAGTTCACCTACACGAGAAGAGTGAGGCATAAACCAAACTCAAGGAAATAAACCTTCTTAGGACGCCAATCCCCAGCAACGATGCCAAAATTTGGTGGGTGTCGAACCCAACCAAAGATAAATAGTCTTGCTCTAGGTTAATAATTTGCAGATAGTGATGAGCAAGGTCATTCTCCACAAGGATTGGGTGGATTTATTTCCAAGTAGATGGATTAAGGGGGGGTTGTAAAGCTAAGGAAAATAAGAAAATAGAAGAAAATAACAGAAAACAAATATTAAATCGATGGGAGATGGCTTCCAGTTGAAGGGACAAGTTCAGCCTTGATCCTTATCATTGATCATCGATGCAAGGATAGGTTCATATGTTTACGAACAAATTGGTTATAGCTGTTAACAAGCTCTAACAGCCAGCCTCTACTCGTATTAGTCGACAACCAAAACAAGCTCTTTGGTTGCTTCCCTTATCAATAGACAGTCCTAAACAAGTTCTTAGGATTTAATCTACTAATAGCATTAAGAGGGGAGAAACCCAATTCTGGTCAGCGATCTCACAAGCTCGGACCGTTTAAACCAAATCATACATTTTCCTAACATAGATCGAAAACTTTTTTGCAATCAATTTCTGTTAGTTGCCACCCTAATYGAACCTACCAATCATATACGAAACTGGAGGTTCAATCGGCCATAGATTATTTCCATTGAATGAGCAATGGGCCCTTCTTGCTTAATCAACGAAAATAATCCTCACAGTTAATTCACAGAAAACATATGAATACCCATAAACAATGAACTGAAATAAAAATCAATTAGATCTTGCAATGTTACAGAATCAAGGCTTCCCTAACCCTTCAACCAGAAATAAAAACTTACAGACACTCCATGATGAAATCGCAGCTTCCAGATGAGAAAGTGGGGGCAAACTCTTGCTTCTTCCTCCTTGGTTGCTGATTTCTCTCTCTGAAAACTGAAGCTCTCTTTGAGGAATTCATGCCTTGGGTGCTGGTCCGCCCCCCTTTATATAGGGTTGGGGAGAGGGCTGCTCTCCAACTCCCTTAAGGAGATTATCCTCAAACTGGAAAGTCCTAGTCTAATTTGAACTTATCCTACCTAACTCTTATCTCTTATCTTTCTAGGATTACAATTTGAAAATTTAAATCTGATAAAACTCTTTTATTGAGATTACATTCAACTTCTATTCTAATGGGACTCTTGGATCTTGAATTCGAACAGGGATTCTTTAACAATTCGAGCTTGCTTCAAGACTTTTCTGCGAAATTTTCTTAGCTTGTGAAATGGGCCTTGCTGCGAAATTGCTCCAACTTTGGGCCCGAATTATTCTTCGATGTGGACCGATGCTGTCAATACCCAAAACAAAAAAGTTGTGGGCCTTTTCCTTATCTTTCCAATGCTTCTTGAATTGTCCCAATTGGAGTTTGAAATTGAAAGTTATGCCTAGATCACTGACCGGTGCCGAAACTGTGCAAAATCATCTGATTAGCCTTGTTTTTCTTCCAATCGCCTTATTGCTTGCCCTGAATCGAAATACAAGACTAATGAGTCCAATTAGGTACCAATTAAGTGTAAAATACTAAATATTGAGGGATAAAGATATGACAAATTTTATTCTCATCAAATCCCCCCACACTTAAAACCTTGCCCATCCTCGGGTAAGTCAGAATTCAAAAAAAAAAAAAAAACAAGAATAAACTAGCTATCTTACCAATTTTCACACTCAACTCTCCTTCATCTTTCTCCACAAATATTCTAGGCTAATTATTGCGAACCTTTAAATGAGCACAACCAAGTTATACACGACTCATTCATCAGTCAATCCAATTTTTGCTACTACAAACCAGGTAGTAAACTAGGGAAACATCTTTCTCTTCTCTCTCTTTTTGTTTTCTTTGTTTTTCTTCTGAAGGAGTGACTGCATTTTATGCTCCATCTCACTCTTGGATTACTTGGTCAGTAGGTGCATTTTATGCTCCATCCTACTGTTTGAATTGGTTGGTCAGTAGGTGCATTTTATGCTCCATCCTACTGTTTGAATTGCTAGCTAGTAGGTGCATTTTATGCTCCGTCCTACTATCAGATGACTTGGCTGGTAGGTGCATTTTATGCTCCATCCTACCAATTGTAGCAATGTTTGCCCTATTTACTTAAACCTAAATTTAGGACTAGCTTCAAAGGGAATGACTTTAGATAGGTTGTGTACTTCTTACTTGCACCCCATTACTAGGTTCATAAGAATTTTCCAAAATATTGTTTCAATTGAGTTCAAAAGAGTTGAGTTTTTTTTTTGGACTGAAATAAAACGATTAAAGCCTGTACTCCCCCCCCCCACCCACACTTAAAACTTAATAAAAGATGGAAACTACTAAACAATAAATGCAAAAACAAGAAGAAGGAAAAAAAAACAAACTTCCCTGATGCGGTGGAAGGTGGGTGGGGAGACAGAGTTTCATGCCTTCCCTGATCGAACTTTCGAGAGATACCATGGAGTTCCTTCTTGAATCGTGAAAAGGTGCTCGTCTGGGAACTCGTCTTCCAAGGGTGTTGCCTCTTCACTTGTAGTCAGCCTACTAAGATGATTTGCAACCAAATTTTCTGCACCCTTCTTGTCACGGATTTCGAGGTTAAATTCTTGTAGCAGGAGAATCCAGCGGATAAGCCTTGGATTTGCTTCTTTCTTAGTGAGCAAATATTTTAGGGCTGCATGATTAGAATAAACAATCACCTTAGTACCCAATAAATATGAACAGAATTTTTCTAAGGCAAAAACTACAGCCAAGAGTTCCTTCTCTATTGTTGAATAATTGCATTGGGCAGCATCAAGGGTCCTTGAAGCATAATATATTGCATGAGCGGCTCTACCAACCCTCTGTCCTAGAACAGCACCGATGGCAAAATTGCTTGCGTCGCACATAATCTCAAAGGAAAGATCCCAATTCGGTGGCTGGATGACTGGGGCTGAAGTCAACAATTCTTTCAACTTATCAAAGGCTGCCCTGCACCCTTCGTCAAAATCAAACATCACATCTTTCTGTAGTAAATTACATAAGGGGCGAGTTATCTTAGAGAAATCCTTGATGAATCTCCGATAGAATCCTGCATGTCCAAGGAAAGATCGAACTTCCCGAGTGTTCATGGGATAGGGCAGGGATTTAATAACATATACTTTTGCTTTATCAAATTTGATTCTCTTAGAAGAGACTACATGCCCTAGAATGATGCCCTGGTCGACCATGAAATGGCATTTTTCATAATTCAGCACGAGGTTCTTTTCTATACACCTTTCAAGTACCTTTGTAAGGTTAGTTAAGCATGAATCAAAAGAATCCCCAATGAATAGCTTGCAGGAACCCCTCCTGATAAGATCTGGGCATCCTCCCCTTCTACAACCCTTGAACTCCTCAAGAAACCTTTGCCTTGTTAATTGGGTGAATTGACCAACCCCTTCTCCAGGGCCCCTAGGGTCCTTTTTATAGAGAAGGGTGGATACAACTAGAAATAGGGAGAAAGATAGGGGCGGCAGTTGGGATTTAGCAAAGTTAGGGACGCCCTAGGGTTTCTAATGGATGGCTAAGATGGTTTTGGGGTGATACTATGGCTGAAAATGGAAGGAGAGGGCACCCAATATTATGTAGGGCTGAGATTTGGATGCCTAGAAATGGAGGGTATAGATTAGAACATTTAGGGTTGAAGGGTTAAGATTAAAAGAATAGGTAGTGCCCTAGATTCAATGGTTGGGATATAAGATGGAGGGAGTGGCTGAGATTTGATGGTGGGGAGCTGAATGGTGAGGATTAATAGAATAGGTGGCACCCGGGGTTTAAATTCTATAAAGGAGAGCCCTAAAATGAGTGATTGAGATTAAAAGAGGTGGAGGGTGGAGATTAAACACCTAAGGGCGGCTAGGGTTTGATAAGAGTGAAAAGATTAGGTTAAAAAGGCTCCCTAGGGTTTGCTAAGGAGAGGGGAGCATGGTAATGCAATAGGATGGGCGCCAACTGGGTTTAGCAGATAGGAAGCACCCTCCTGTTCTCAGTTCTTTGCAAAAACACCCCCTCTCTCAGCTGGTCTTCACACCAACTTCCCAAAAACTACACTATAGCCTAGAAAACTTTCCAAATTTCTACATAATTTGCACAAAAACCCTCAGAAGTCACATAATTGATTTTAACTAGGAAAAGAGTGCACTTTGTCTATTGTAAGGCCAAAAATACCCCTAAATTGATGCCCTTAAGGCATCAAAATGCAGGGTTATCAGTGATAATGGGCTTTGACTTTTATGTATAAAGTATTAAATAATATACTATTTTATATTATATAACATAAAATGTGTATAAAATTTATTTTGTACATTTTATAAAATGTAATTTTATATATAATATGTATTATAGGTGTTATAATATAAAACAACATATATAAATATGTAAAATGATATGTATGTAAATGTGAGTAAGGCCTAAGCTTAGCCTATGCCAGAAAACAAAACCTAGACCTGAGCCTAAAATTTCTTTTCTATTCTTGCAAAGAGAAAATGAAGAACATTATAATAGGGTAAGTAAGTAAGTAAGTAAGTATGTATGTATGTATTTATGTATGTATGTATGTATGTGTATGTATGTATGTATGTAAGTATGTATGTATATGTATGTATACAATGGATTGGGTCTACTTGAGGGACTCAAATTGACTGAATCAATTGTAACGGTTCTAGTTTCAGATTTTGTCTATTTTCTTATAATTTTTATCATATTTTGTGTTCATAATGGTTAGATTTGATAGATAATAAATAAGATAATAATAACAATAGTTAAAATTGCTAAGAAGAAGAACATAGTTTTTAGTATGGGCAAATTTCTTAAAGTATCCCTATGGTTTAGGAAATTGATGAACTCTACCCTTATTGTTTATATATTGTCTTAAAATACCCATAATTTTTCTGATAATTGACATTGTTGTTAAACACTAAAGGAAAAAAAGAAATGTCAAATTTGCCTTCCATTATTTCTCATACTTTCAAAATAAAACCCAACTGATGAAAAATTTCAAGAACTGTATGATTAGGGGTGAGCATTCGATTTATTTGGTTAAAAACCGAGCCAAGTAAATCGAATTAAAAAAATAAAAATCGAAACTGAAACCGAAATTTAGAAAAAACAAAATATAACTGAAACCGAATTTTTGGTTATTTCGGTTAAAACCAAATTTTAATAGTATATACTCTATTATATATATTATAACATATAATATATATTATGAAATCAAATTTCAGTATATTATGTATTAATATATGAATATATAATATTTTATATATTTTATGTTACATATTATATATTATATATTATATATAATTTCAATTAATTCGGTTAACCGAAATTCTAATTCTAAAATTTGAAACCAAAAACTGAAAAAACCGAAATTGAAATTTTCAATTCGGTTTTATGGTTTTAACCAAATAGTGCTCACCCCTATGATAGTTTGGGTGCATTGGAAGGGTGAAGAGGATGACTGTAAGGCAGAGAGAGTTCTCCACTTGGGTCTGTTTGCCGAGGATGATTGCACTAATCCTCTAGCCACCCGAGACAGAGCGATTGGGGGCACCGCTGGCTGGTGGCTGGAATCCAATGAGTCTGCGGCAATGTTGGTAATTGTTGTGGTTGTTGGCTACGGAAACCCCAAACAGACGGTGGCAACCTTTTAGTTCAGCATATGCAGAATAGAACAATAAAGCGGAGCAATCTAGAATGCAAAAGAAGAAAATAAAAGCAAACAAATAATTAATAGAAAAGAATGAAAGCTATCACCAAGTGATATTTCTATTCAATAATAATACAAAAAAAAAAATTCTATTTTTGGTGAAAAGGATATGAACAGAGAAGAAAGCAGCATTTCTACATGATAGCTTAGAAAAGAAGTATGAAGAAACGGTGCTGCTGATGTACATTGTTTTCTAAGAAAACGTGGTGTCTTTTTTTTTTCTTTTTGTTTAGAATCGTTGCTGTCAGATAGGATAGGAACAATAGTAATTTTTTCTGTATGCTCTAAGAAATGTTTTTAGCACTGGTATCCATTATCTAGTGCCATATTACTGCCACCTCACATCCTTGTTGGTAGCAACGAGCTGTAGTTCCAGGAAACGTCAAATTTGACGTTGCTCCAAGCCATGCCTTCCTGATTTCCAAGGCATTACTTGGAGCATCGTTTTTTATGGAAAAACAGTTCCAAACAAATACCCGTTTTCTGGAATACCATTTTTTTCTGATGTAACGCCATTTTCTAGAGCAACAACAATGATACCAAACAAACGCCTTAACCAACAATAAAATTAGTGACATCCAAACACCACTTGAGGTTGATAACCCTCAGCTTCCTACATCCAACCGCAATACACCCATCCTTGAGTCCGAAATTGATTTACACCTGACAAGGCTTAGCTTTTCCATATTCTTCGCCGCTGCAATTCAGAACCAAATTGGTGAGGCCCACATGAGAGAAGAATTTAGATATAGAGAGGTCAATGGAGCACAAAGTGGATTTATAGAGAGCTGAGACCACGATGAGGGTATTGTTCATTATGCGAGGGCATAGAGAGAGACATCGAGATACATAATGTAAGTAGGGATGGCAATTTTCTCCATCCCCGACGGGGACCCGACTTCCCTGACCTGATGGGGTTAGGGATGGGGATTGTTTTGGTGGGGCGGGGACGGCGATAAGGATTAATGGGAATCCCTGATCGGGGTTGGGGTTGGGGACGGGGACAATGATTTCTAATTTAACATTTTTATTTATTTTAAGTAAATTTATTTTTTAAATAAATACTGTTATCTAAAAAAAATTCGAGGATTCGGGTCTCTATAGAGAACCCATCCCTGTTGGGGGATCGGGGATGGAGGACAAATTTCATCCCTAGCGGAGAACAGGAATGGGGATGGGGTTACTTTTATAATCGGGGTCGGGGACGGGGAATATGATCCCCGCCCTGAACCTGCCCCAATGCCATAAATGCAAGGATATCGGTTAAGGATCATAGTAAGAAGCTCAGAGTGAAGTACTTGAGAACGAAACATTCCAACTATGCAGACAAAACATTTGTTCAGATAGTCTTACCTAAAACCAATAATCGATCTCAACCCAGAATCGTTCTATTCTCGGCATCTGAAGCAAGGGGCTGGTCAAATATTTTAGGAATTCAAAGGTTTACTAATTTTAGGAATTTTTAAAAGGGTATTTTAAGAATTTTCAAAAAATATCACATAAATGGAATGTGACGGAAAGTTAACAAGGTAGGTTTTAGACAATTGTCAAAAAACTTAAGGATACTTTAAGACAATATGTAAATAGTAAGGGTAGAGTTAGTCAATTTCCTAAACCATAGAGATACTTTAAAAAATCTTCCCATAATTTGTTAACATATAAATAATTTAGTCTTTTTTTATCAATTTTATTAAGGATATATTATCAAAATTTAAAATTTAAGTTATAATTTAAATAAAAAAATATAGTTTTCAGTATATTAGATTAGGTCTGGACCTGATAGACTCAACTATTAACCGGCACAGTTCTAGTTCTTTGATTCTGTCCCCATTAATAATTGGTTCAGGACTAGTGGACTGGTTCTACCTAGACCCGACCCATTAACAGCCCTAAATAATGCCATTACATATACTGGAATGGGGACAGGGATAGAGTATGGTATCCACCTCTTGACAGCCCTAAATAATGCCATTCAAGTGAATCTGTTTTCTCAAAGCATGCTTTTAATTAATTAAAAAAATGAAATGGAGGGTAGAGGTTCATTTTTCCTCCCTATCGGAATTGGGTACAGGGATAGAGCATGGTACCCGCCCCATTTCAAGTTTAATACTAGTAATTTTGTTCATGAAAGATGAAACATAATATCAAGTTAACTTTTTCATTTTGTTAATACTATATAAGGTAAAAGACTTAAATATACCCTGAATTTTCACTAATTGACTTAAACATACCCGAGTTTATTATTCTTCAAATTTTCAAACAGAACCATTTGCAATATTGAATAACGCAAAAGGCTTTTCTGGCAAGAGCTTGTTTTGAAATGCTTGGTTCAAGTTGGATAAACTGGTATCCGTGAAGTGGCAGCTTACCTCTTCAACCATGATAGCTTTGCTGGAGATTTCCCCCAACAGTGAAGAAGAGAAGGTTTTCTCACAATTCCTCTAGCTGAGTGAAGTTCCTTCTCAAAGGCAATGATGCTGTGTATGAAGAGCTTTGGAAGCCAGATGAGGAGAGGAAACCCCTGCCCCTGGATGAAGATCTTCCAGGAATGGGGCATTTATGGGACCTGCACCACATACTCAACTGGATGCTGCCCTAGCTGTGGGGATGGGGATGCCTGACAATGGTCCAAAGCTAATGTCCATGTGAGCCACCCAACTTTTATTGCAGTTAAAGAAATCAGCCTCTCTAGCTTATAGAATTTTGTCCATTCAGTAAGACAGTAACTGGCTCTACTTAAAAGTTAATACATATTTGGTTATCACTGTGCAAATTGGAGTGCAACCATTTATCTCTCTGTTTGCTAAAAAAAGACCGGGTCTTTGAAAAATTTATGCATCCATCTCAACTATTGATAAGGCATGGAAGGGCAAAATAAGGATTTTAAAATTTTAAAGGGATTACGAGGGTGTTTGGTTCCTTTACGTCTATTCAGTAAACGTTTATTGATAGCTCAACATTTTCTCTCTCTTGCTCTTCTGCATATATAAAAAATGTAAAAAATGGTTTATCTGCATGCATGTCGGCCGTTTGTAAAAGTTACTTTTTGAAGCTTCAACAAGCAGATAGGTGTTTATTTACTGTTATGCTGAAGTGGTGCCTAGTTGTTATAAACGGTTGCAATTATTGCATTTTTCGGTTTTACCAGCAAATAAAGTACAAACATTTATTCAATAAACATAAACGGAAGCAAAGACATACTACATGATGACATATATAAATGGATCTTTAACATTTCTATCCATTAGGTATGCGTGTTTTTAAGTCCAATATGAGGTTAATAGATTAACGTTTCTATCTTTTATGCCCATTTTAAAACTTCAGGGTATATTTAAGTATATGTTTGGCATCAATGCTGCAAATACAGCACCATTTTCTCAGTACGGTGCTGCTGATGTGTGGATTGGAAGCACCGTTTTCTGAGGAAACAATGTCTTTCTTTTGTTTGGAAATATTGCTATCAAGTAGGACATTTCCTGGAGCAACAGCAACGTTTTCTTGTACCAATGCTTCAGTAAACGTTTTCAGCACCGGTACCTATTATCCAATGCGGCAATGCCACGTCATGTCCCTGTCACGGCCACCTCATGTCCCTGTTGGCAGCAATGAGCTGCAGCTCCAGGAAATGCCAAATTCGGTATTGCTTTAAACCACACCTTCCCCGTTTCCAAGACGTGGCTTAAAGCACCATTTTTTATGGAAAAACAGTTCCAAACAAACAGACGTTTTCTGGAACACCATTTTTTCCGACGTAGCATTGATGTGTCGCCGTTTTCTAGAGCAACGACATCAATGCTAAACATATACTAAGTTAATTGTTAAAAGCTCGGGATATATTTGTCTTTTACCCTACTTCGATCATTTTTATTTTAACTCATACTATTCAAAATACGATTGCAATCGAAATTCAATTCGAATCTGATAGATACAGATAATAGATACAATACGAACTTCTAATCAAATTTTGGATCTACCCATATCCGATTTGATCCCATCCGTTTGAAGCCCTAAATTGCAGCACATTCGCTTGAGATCAAGATGGGATTCTTTCCTCATCTATCCATATGAAAGGTCGACGTGGGGCCTTAATATTGGTTAAACAGCCCCTAAACTAGGCAGCTAATCCGGACTCAATTATGAATATATACATAGATTAGGGAAGCCAAATCCTGCAACGGTGCAATCTATTCGTACAACTCGACTCGGTTAATCACACTTTCCAATTCCAAGTATATCTAGGAGTCACAAATTCAATAGGATACCAAATATATCCCCCCACTTTTTCCATAAAATTGTTTACTCTTTCTCTTCATCGTTATCATAATACCGTAGTAGTAGGAGAAGCACAAGGAAGAAGGAAAACAATAAGTTCGTCCAGTAGACATCACCAATCAGAGGTTAGTCGTCCTTCTACTTCCCTATTTACTCTCTTATGTTATCTTCATTTCGCTGGTTGAATTGAAACAGATCTACGTCCACCTTTTACTCATATACAATCCCTCTAGATAAGAACAGATTCACCTAGAGAGAGGAAAATCGCTTACTGAGTGCTTTCGTGAAGGTAAACTTTTCTGCAAATTAGAGAAAACAGAGAGTTGAGGGAAGGTTCTTAAGAAGCAAACATAGCTTAAAATATTGAGTGACTGTAATTGAATTGTTTGACATTAACTGCCTCTCTCAAGTTCTAATTGTTCTGAGATGTGCAGGTTCTGATTGATTCCATTATATATAACTTCCAGTAGAGAGGAGTTGTTGGGGTGTATATATCTTCACACTTTACATACAATACAATGGAGGGTGGCATTCACAAAGCCAACAAAGCAGAATTCATAGAATGCTGGAATACTTCCTGGAAACGGCCTTACATCTTGCGTCTTGCCCTCTCAGCTGGGATCGGAGGACTCCTTTTTGGTTACGACACAGGTACCCAAACCAACTTAATTTCTTTCTCTGAATGTCAGCAATTTTCATGCTTGATTTGCTAATAAATTTATGAATTATATAATCAGTGCTCGAATCTTCAATTTATTATTTTTTTTTCAACTTACTCTCGGTAGCAACTTTATAAGTTCTTCGCTGCTATTAAATGAATGAACAAGAATCACTCATTAGATAATTAATGTAAACATATGAAAATCTGTAACACATATTCTCCTACCGGGGTCAGACCAAGTCTGAAGTCTCTCTTGATTGTTAGATAAAACTCTCAAATTTTAAACCCTAAACCCTAACCTTAAGCCTTGAACCCTAAACCCCTAAAATTTTAACCTTTAACCTTAAAACTTAAGGCTGTGTTTGATTGCAGTGCAATTTTATTTGCACTAGTACAAATACATGGGAATGCAAATGAATAAAATGCAAAATCTCGTATAATTTTGTTTTGGGTTTTACTTTATTCTGCTTCATGTCTTAATTTATTTCATTTATACTGCAATCAAATAAGATAAATTTTGAAAAATAGGTCAGAATTTACACTCAAATCATTTGTATTGCCATAGTTTTGTATCAGTACAAATTTATTTGTATTGCAACCAAACACAGCCTAAGGCTCAGTTTGGAAGGAGTACAAATACAAATATATAGAGTGCAAAACCTTGTATTTTGTATGTATTTGTACTCTTTCCAAACTGAGCCAAATAATACAAAATACGGGATTTTGCACTCTACATATTTGTATTTGTACTCCTTCCAAGTGCAAATACAAATATATAGTGCAAAGCCCATAAAAATAAAGGTTAGCTGTAGCACCCTTAACAAATAGTTTTGTTATTTGGCTGGCATGTAGGAGTTATCTCTGGTGCTCTTCTTTACATACGAGATAACTTTGAGTCTGTTGATGGGAGCACAGTGTTACAGGTGAGTTTCTAGTGTGATGTCAAACTGAGATTGAGTTAAAACCCTCCTTCCTTATTATGCCATCCTGATTTTTATATTTTCATTGTGCAGGAGACCATTGTCAGCATGGCTGTAGCAGGAGCTATAGTTGGTGCTGCATTTGGTGGATGGATCAACGATAGATATGGACGAAAGAAATCCATTTTGTTGGCTGATGTCCTGTTCTTTTTCGGTGCAGTAATCATGGCTGCCTCATTTTGGCCATGGATGATAATTATTGGAAGAATTTTAGTGGGTTTAGGAGTTGGAATGGCTTCTATGACTGCACCTCTTTATATTTCAGAAGCTTCTCCAGCTAGAATTAGAGGAGCCCTTGTTAGTATTAATGGTTTGCTAATTACAGGAGGGCAGTTAGTGTCATACTTGATCAATCTTGCATTCACCAAGGTACACAATAAACAACATGTACCGTTTCATT
Source organism: Nelumbo nucifera (assembly GCF_000365185.1). The sequence continues at coordinate 223,901 of NW_010729249.1, forward strand.
CATTAATCTATGGCCCCGTTTGGTTCGTGGGAATAGGGGTCTATAATGGGAATCGGAATGGGCTATTCCTATTCCAACTGTTTGGTTGGATGGAATTGGAATCCCATCCTCATTCTTGCTGAAATGGCATTTCCCCATTTGAGGGAATGGCCATTCCCTGCCCCCCCCCTGGGAATGAAATCCCATTTTTGTTGATTTCAATTCCTACTCCCATTCCTGTCTGAACCAAACAGATTATGGGAATGGACCATTCTGATTCCAATTCCGACTTACATTAATATAACTAAAAGAAGTGATAAATCTTGATAATAACTTTGTAATGAAATTTTCCTTCTTTCAGGTACCTGGAACTTGGCGTTGGATGTTAGGAGTGGCTGGAATTCCAGCAATCATTCAGGGTCTACTGATGCTGTCACTTCCTGAATCCCCTAGATGGCTCTACAGAGAGGTTGTTTCTTTTTCTATAATCTGTTAATCTCTTATGTGATACATTAATGAATTTGTTTTAATGTGAAGAGCATTAACTCCATAATCATATCCACCAATTTCTTATTATACTTACTATTTGCTTTGTATATATTTCCATGAAATAGAACAAGAGAAAGGAAGCTGTGAACATTTTGAATAAAATATATGAACCTCATGAGGTTGAGCAAGAGGAAGAGGCCCTACGATTGTCTGTTGAAGCTGAAATAGCGGAAGGTTGTATTGGTGGAGATAACATCCTCACCAAAGTAAGGAAAGCATGGAGTAACAAGATTGTACGCAGAGGGCTAGCTGCTGGTATTCTGTGTCAAGTGGCTCAGCAGTTTGTGGGTATCAATACAGTTATGTATTACAGTCCAACCATTGTTCAGTTGGCTGGTTTCGCTTCCAACTCTTTGGCCTTGGCGCTCTCTCTCTTTACATCTGGTCTCAATTTTATTGGAACCATCATTAGCATGTTATGCCTTGATAGGTTTGGGAGGAGGAGGCTTCTTCTTGTTAGTATGGTTGGCATCATATGTTGTCTTCTACTGTTGTTTGTGGTGTTCAATGAAGCTTCTGTTCATTCACCCACCATAAGTAGATCAGACTCAATGCACTTTGGTGGGAACATGACTTGTCCCAGTTACATGACAGCCCCAGATTCTTCATCTTGGACTTGTATGACATGCTTGAAAGCATCTCCTCAGTGTGGGTTTTGTGCGAACAAGGTAAGTTTTGTCTTAAGTATTTCTTTTGATCCACTACCTTTGTAATCAATAATGGAAAAAAGAAAATCAGAGAGGGTTAATTTAAAAGTTAGGTAATATTTTTCTATAAAAGAGATAAAAGAATGGGAATGAATGAACAGTCTTTTCCTAATTTTAGTCAAACGCAATTGGATATCATTTCCAATATAATCAAAGTTTTCCTTTTCTACAATCCAGAGAAACTTTTTAGTTAGGTGTGCTCACCGTGAGTTTTTTTTTTTTTTTTTTTTTTCTAAACTGAACCGTTTTGATCGGTTTTCTAATAATTTGAATCAAAATCAAACCGATGCAACCGGTTAACCGGCTTCTTTGATTTTTTTTGTGCAGTAATCTTGGACAATGAACAAGCTGAAGCCTGAAGGCCTATATATTTATGCAAAAAATAAAAAAATACACTATAAATAATATTTATGCAAAAAAATAAAAAAAAATACCTTAAACAAGCTGAAGGCGTGAAGTCGAACTTAGACAATGAACACTGAAGTGGTGGCTGGTTTGTCGATGCCGGAGTGGTTGATGTTGCCTGAAACTGAAGTGAGAGGTAGCAGAGATGATAGGTGTCACTGGAGAGGGAGTAGTTGGTGTCTGGCTTTGGTGGCTTGTTGCTTTCCGGCAACTGGTATTGCCGCTTGGTGGTTGGCACGGAGCGGCAGAGGGAGATGACAGGCAAGAGAGAGAGAGAGAGTGAGAGAGAGAGAGAGAGAGAGAGAGAGTTCTTGGTTCTGAGCCTTCTGGCATGGCCATAACACTGAAGGGAGGGGGTGAGGCCATCAGAAGACGACGGTCAACCAATGCCGACATCAAATGATGGAAGATGATGATTGGTGCCGGAGGAAAGCAAGGGGAACTGGGGAGGAAGACGAACAAGTGGAAAACACAGGTTTTCAGTTTTGGTATTAGCCTTTAGGTATCAAAAAGCGGAAAGGGGGAAATTCAAAAAGTCAAATAGTGGTGGATTTATTTCTATTTAAAAATATAAATATAAATATAATATATACAATACATAATATATATATATATATATATATATATATATATATCGGTTGGTTTGGTTAACTACTAATTTGATTAACCGGCTTTCCGATTCAGTTTTCGTTGGTTTTTGATTTTTGCGCTTTCTTACTCACCCCTACTTTTAGGCCCCATTCGTTTTTCAGTAAGTTATTTATCAGTGTGGATACACTTGCCCAGGTAAGTGTTTCTCAGGAAAAACTTACCCGGGTAAGTGCATTTACTCATGTTCTTTTATTTCCCATGTAAATAAGGTAATGACCATTTTAGTCATAAAATTCAATTATTAAAAGGGGCATTTTTGTCCCATTCAAGTGTGAGCAACTTTCTCCCAAGTGGAAAAGTTTTTTATCCACCTAGGAGATGGATATTACTTAACTAGATAAGTGATACCCATGAAAATAAACTTTTTCTGATCTCCACATGAATTTCTTGATCAATTGACCAATTTTCCCTCTTCTCGAAATCTAAAACAAATACTCCCCGTCAGTTAAAACTATTACTTCGATTCTATGCATCCGAAAGCCCACTTAGTTAATAATTACTAACAGACTAATAGGATGCAATTTCTTGTTCAGTTTATAATAAAAACAACATATGTAATATTTCTGACGTCATTTTTTAATAACGTTAAGTTAGCTATTTAATTTTAAAAAATTCCCTAAGGGACATCATTTATCAATGAATTCAACTAAAGTGTTAGACTTATCAAATTTAAAATATTTTTCAATAGTATAACGAAATATACATTAATACATAGTATCATCTTTTTGATTAAAAGGTACTAGAAAACTGGTAGTGTTTTGATATTAAAATTCAAAAGCTTGATCCTGAAATCATGAAAATTTCATTATTTCTTGAAATTTATTTTGTCAGTTGTTTAATCAAAATAATTATATATCTTCGTATTTTCAGTAAAATAATAAAAATCTAATTGCATCTCAGACTGGCAAATCCGAAAACACAAAACTCTAAGTTTCTAACATCAGTAATGGATAAAACTAATCATCCAATTTCCATACATTTTTTCGGAATAATTGCTTACTAATTGTATGCTTTTCTTTTTAGTAAATCAAGCTTTTGGCTACATATTTACATGATCAGATAGTATGTTACACCTTCCTGTTACCTTCCTTTTACCTTCATCCTCCTTAGGGATGTCAGTTGGACTGGATTTGGTGCAATCCGATCCAGTCCAATGTGAGTCTATTATAAATGGATCAGGTCCAATTCAATTAAATGAATGTTTTAGATCAATTTGGATTGGTCCAGTTCAATGTCTGAACTGTCCAATCTGTTCAAATTTATTTTGATTTAGATTGATTTCAACCCAAACTTGATTCACTGACACATATATTCTTATCTTATGTTAATGGATCAGATATTGGCTTAATCCAATCCAATATAAATTTGTTATGGATGGACATATTTTGGACCGAATTGGTCCAATTCAATATGTGTTGTTGGTCTGTCCAATTCGTTCAAATTGATTTTGGATTGGACGGGGTCCAATCTAAAACTGGTCTATTGACACCCTTAATCCTCCCCGCACTTTCCAAAATGATGATGATAATAATAATAATAATAATAATAATAATAATAATAATAATAAGTATTTATGTTACAAAATTTTTTATTTATTGGGTTCACTCTGTTATGCATGCAGAATCATCCTGGTGCATGTTTGGTCTCCATCCCCAGTTCAAGAAGTGGATGCCAAGGAGAACATCGGCAATGGTTCACTAGAGGATGTCCATCTGGATTTGGGGTTTTGGCATTGCTGGGCTTAGGGTTATACATTATCTCTTATGCGCCAGGAATGGGAACAGCCCCTTGGATTGTGAACTCGGAGATATACCCTTTGAAATACAGAGGACTTTGTGGAGGGATGGCTGCAGTGGCTAACTGGGTTTCAAATCTCATCGTGAGCATGTCTTTCTTATCTTTAACACAGAAGCTAGGCTCAGCCTATACATTTTTACTGTTTGCTGGAGTCTCCGGTGCTGCCTTGGTTCTTATCTACTTGTTAGTACCTGAAACCAAAGGATTGCCATTTGAGGAGGTGGAGAAGATGCTCCAGAGAGGATTCAAACCTTGGCCCTTCAAGAAAAGTTCAGTTGAGGCTCAAGACAATAAATGATAATTCATATTTCATAGTATGCTGTTTATTAATGTATTTATAATCTTTATTTTGGGAGCTTATTTTGGTTTTGGGATTTTTCCCTTTTCCTTACTAGTAGTTAGTGTGGAGTCAATTTTATGATTGTTTTTCCAAATAACGGTTAAGTTTGACTTTTGTTTCTTTCGAAAAGAAGGAAAAAAATTCCTTTTGTAGCTGGGAAACAATTTGAAACATTTTTCCTTATAGCATTAGGACGAACTTGATATATTGCGTGTAGGGGTGAGCAAGAAAAACCAAAAAACCAAAAAACTAAACCGAATCAATGAGATCAAACCAAAAAATCTGTTTAATCAAATTGGTCTGTTCGGGATTTTTAACAACTCAAAGGTATCGGTTCAATTTTGGTTAACCAATAAAGAAAACAGGTAGTTAAACAAACTGACCAATATACTTACATTCCTATATTATATACATATATATATATGTATATTATTAATATATATTTATATATATATAATATTATTTATTATATATAAATTGAAAAACCAAAAATTAACCGATGAACTGAACTGACAATTAACTGAATCGATCAGCTTTGGTTTGGTTTTGATTACCAGTTTTCCAAAAACCGGTACCACCAGTTTGGTTTGTAAAAAAAAGGCTCACAATTTGGTTAACCAAACCATGAGCATTCCTAATTACAAGTTTGCAACTCTCTTATTGAGTACTGCTCCCTCAAGATTTTTAGTGTCATTAAATTGTTAAAAGGGTCATTTATTAGAACACCTCTATAGCTTCATGGATTTACTTAAAACTACCCTACAGTTTATAACATATTTACTTAATCAACCTTTCACTAAGAGGTGTTTGTTTTGCCACCTAAAAATAGTAACATTATCACCTAAATTGAGTGGAAAATGTTCATGGACATGGGCCCATGATTGTTTATTCCAAAAGCACCCCTAACACTTCTTCATATAGAAAAAAAAATGACCAAAGAGAGCCAAATAGAGTGGTTTCTTGTGTCTTATTAGGAGAAAAATGGTATTTTATTTTGATTAAATTTATTCAATTGAACATTAGGGTCAAAACTGTCATTTTCTACTGTCACTAAATAGAAGGTTGATTAAGTAAATCAATTGCAAATCACATGGGGTGTTTTAGTACAATGCAAACTATAGATATGTTTTAGTAAATCCATGAAATTATAAGGAGTGTTTTAGCAAATGACTCTTGTTAAAATTGTGATATGTGCCCTTCAAATTGTTGTCACCGTTCTTAAAACTCCACTAATTTGATTAATAACTTGTTTGCAGCTGAAATCCATAACAATTTAAAAAGGATTGGAACCAATAATTACTAGTGCATTTTAATAAAATTTGGTTGGTTGACAAAATCAGATATGTTTAGAAACAAACTATAAAACGGATGAGTGAGACCAAAAGTTAGTTTCTTTCGACTAAATTGCCTTTTTATTTTTTTAAATCCTAGTAAAAAGCCATGTATATTCAATATATACACTAATAAATATGCAGTTGCATTGTATACGGCAATTTTAAATGATAATAATTATAATAGATTCAATATCCTTATCAAAACCCATTTAACAAACATAAGTAAATGAAGCATGGTGTATTGATGGTTGTATTGTCCATTCAACCTTAAAGACCTAAATTTTTTTTATTTGCATTTTTACCAATGTTTAGAACTTTTTAGTTGAATTGAACAATTGGATTAATTGGCATGTCATCCGATTGAGTTTTTTATCATTGACTTGGTCGATAACCAAATGATTACCTGTTGAACCACTAACTTATTTAAGAGAAAAAAGTCATTGAGCCTTCAAACAGTCAAAAATTTTTTTGTTCTGATCTTCTTGAATTTGCCAATTAACACGATTAGGTTGTCAAGAGTAGCTAGGGGTGCAAATGGATCAGATCATGATATGATCCAATCCGAAGTCTTATCCTCAGATTCAGATATCCCCATTTTGAATTTTCGAATCGTTAATAGGATCTAACTAAAAATTGTATCAAATTTGGATCACCCCTATCCGATAGATACCTTGATTCAATCCAATCTAATCCATTCGCATCCCCGTACATACAAAATAATACAAAATATGGGGTTTTGCACTCTACAAATTTGTATTTATACTCCTTCCAAATTGAGCTGAGTAACTAGTCAACTATCAGGTTGGTGACTACTATTCGTACGAGAGAATCTCTTCTGTCTTATAGTTGACTACTACTCTTGGTAGTCGATTAGTTAATGCACCTTGGCCAATAAAGTTGGTTGAATACTGCCTTTACATTAATTATCTATAGGTAAAAGCCAAATGTGACACTAAGCTCGACTGTCATAGGTAGTTGATTATTGATTTCATGGGTAATCAATTACTGAGGTAGTTGATTATTGATTTCATGGGTAATCAATTACTGAGGTAGTTGATTAATGATTATGTCCAACCTTAGAAACTTTATGTAACCAACTCTTAAGGTTTGGGCGTCAACTTATTAGAGCTCCACACATAGAACTTTCATAGTTAAAGTTTAGTTAAAGTCTAACCGTTTAACATTATTCTCTAGGGTTTTAGTAATACTGAGGTAAATCTCAACTATATACATTGTTGTACATCTTGTAAATGATTACATCAAGTCCTAAAAGATATAAAACAATTTAAAAACTCTAGAGATTGTTGCATGGTAGTATACTTTCTTCCTTGGAGAGACTTCAAACCATCATTTCATATAGATGATCCTCTATGCCTTAGATCATTAGTATTGATCTCAATGAATTTGTTATCAAGTCTTTATAGTTCATTTGAGGTTTGTCCTGATATAGCTGCAAATATATTTGTCTTTTCACAAACATTAGTACTCTAAATGAACTTGTTATCATTAAAACACATAGGCTGTTTTTGGTTGCAATGCAAATCATATTTATACTACTGCAAATGCTTGGGAATACAAATCTAGTTTAGTTTTCCATTGGCATTTACACTTGTCATGTTTGATTGAAGGTAGTGCAAATGATAAAACAAGTTTGCACTTGTTTATCTGAGTTGTAAAAAACAAGTGTAGTAAATAAGATGCAGAGCTTGACTTCATGTTATTTTCTGGATTTGCCAAAGGTATAGGTTAAAATATGCATATGTACCACATGTGGAACGCACCATGCACATAGGCATCAAAATGCATGGTCATTATTACACTTTATGGCGCGGGTTCCGGCCTTCGACCCCAGCTCGCAAGTGTCAGATTTCTTGATGGGGTCAGGCTTTGATCGTCTTCTTGATCAGCTCGCTCAGGTCGAGATAAACGGGGTTGGGCGCTGTGAGCATCCTCTGGCGTCGAAGGCTGCCGTTGAGGCGATGCCGACTATTGAGATGGTGGTGGCGCTGTGAGCATCCCACTGTGTTGTCTGCAAGGAACCCTTTGAGCTTGGATCAGAGGCCCGCGAGATGCCGTGTAAACACATCTACCATTAAGATTGCATCCTCCCATGACCCGTATAACATTTCGGGCGAAGAAGACGACGAAAACAGGTCTACGATGTCCCATTTTCAAAAAACCCGAATATGAATAGTCGTGTCTAGCTGATCCAAACCCGTACTCATTACGGTTCATTTGGACCTGTACACAGTACGGGTCAGTTGGAAATGTGCACAATATATTTTAAATAATAAAAAAGTAAATAATAATAATAATTTCAGTATTTTAATACTATTAATTAACAGTACTAATTAACTATATTTTCAATAATTATAGTATTTTCATAAATACAGTATTTATTAACAGTTAACAGTATTTTAATAATTAACAGTATTTAGTAAAAGTATTGTTATTGATTATTTAATAAAATATTATAATTACTGACTGTTAACAAAATATTAAAATTATTATTACTGATTAAATACTGTTAATTTAATTTAATTTGGTAATTATTAGTTTAATGAATATTGTTAATAAATCCTATTCATAAATTTAATAATTAGTTATATTAAAAATAACTAAATAATATTATTAAAATATCATTACTGATTATTTAATAAAATATTATAATTACTTACTATTATTGATAAATGTTGTTAATAATTAATTATTTAATAAATAATGTTAACAAAAATCAGCAAAAATAATGTTTGTCTTCTTGCTTATTGAATTTCTTTGGTTTAAGTTTTTGGGTTTTGTGCTTTGAAGATTGTTACATAATATTAGTTAAAAAATGCTATTTGCACTTAGCTTAATGAATTGCTTTAAGGTTCTAAATATCGACACGGGCCACCGGTTTTCTGGTTGATGGTTCAACCATCCAATTCGAACGAACGACCCACTTTGACAACAAAAATTAAAAAATAAAAAAATGGCCAAAAACCATTGAACAGGTCGACGGGTCAATAGGTTGTTGATTGATTCAACGGATTTTTGCCAAGGATCGGGATTGGGGTAAAACGGAACCGGTTGCCTAGACGGTTCCCGGGCCGAAATGTTTGTTCGACTAGGTCAAAAGCGGTTCGAAAACCATGTTTTTTTATGCTTTTTGATTTTCACTATTCAAAGGTTTCTTCTACTATGGGCTTTATTCGAGCGTGTGCAATATGTTCCATTTTTTTTCATTTTCTGCTTTTGTTTTTTTCTTTTTTTTGTGTGTGTGTTTGGTCTTTTTCTTCAAGATCCTCCAAAATGGTCTAGGGTTTACCACCATTTTATTTCTTTCCTTTTGTTTTTCCTTTGGGTTGTCTTGTGCAATATATATTTTTTTTTATTTTCTTACAAGACCGATCGTTCCAAAGCGGAACTCTGGACTCGAGTTTTTTATTTTTTTTCTTGGTTTTTATAGTTTGGTGGATTTACTACCAATTTTTTTTTTTTTTTTTTGTTTAAGGTCACTTTGGGTTTATCTTTTAAGGTTTTGGAATCCCTTGCAATTAGACATGTTCCCATGACTATGACTACAAAGTTATTTTATCTAATTATTGACATCTGAAAAAAATGACCCGGAAACGGAACCGTTCTAGCCACCAATTTCCAAGTTGACGGTTTGAACATCCGATTCAAATGGATGGGCCATTTTGACAACAAAAATTAAAAATTAAACAAAAATAATTAAAAATAAAGAACTGTCGAAACCGTTGAATAGGTCGACGGTTTGACTGCTCGGGTCAACGGGTTGTTGATTGATTCAACAATTTTTTGCCAGGGACTGGAACGGAATCGATTGCCTGGATAGTTCTTGGGCCAAACGGTCTTACCATCTAGGTCAACTAGGAATTCTCGATGTGAAACAAAAGACAACTATGAAGTATATCTCAAAACTATCACTATATATGAGATGCTATGATCGTGTTATTTTATATGAGATGCTTTGTTGAAGCAAAATTTAAAAAACGAACACATGACGATCTCTTTTAAGTCTTTATATGAGTTTCAAGACTTGAATACTTATAATTGAAAGTTTCTTATTAAAAACCATTATCTTTTTTAATGTAACAAATAGAAATGTTACAATTCCATTCCAGCCCTTGCAAAGCAGGACTCCTCTGCTAGTTGCCCATTTTATAATCACTTTAACCTTGATAGTCAATATTATCATTTGTAATCTTATATATATTGCAACGAAAGGGGTGCTCTCCCCTTTCGCAAAATGGAATCTTACTATTTAGTACTATAGATTATAACTTTACAATTGCATGACATACAAGTGTCTCTCTCCTCTCACCACTTCTCTCTCCCTCCATTTTGCATGTATGATAAGCGTGTCTACACACTTCGCTCTCCCGCCATGGTGCCATCTGCTCCATTTTTTCTCTTCCATGTTCCCACTTTCTTCCCCTCTCTCTTCTCTCACACCATCTACTCAGTTTTTTCTCTTTCGTATTCCCACTTTCTTCCCCTCTCTCTTCTGCACCGTCCACTCCCTTCTTCTTCTTCTCTCTCTTCCTTTCCAGAAGTACCGACTTTACCTAAAGAGGATGCAATGACTAGTGAAGGTGGGGTTACCTCCTGTTAATCCAGCAATGGATCATTTGTTTGTCAGTGTTCCTGTTCCACTTCACTTCTTGTATCCAACGTGGCCGGCATCTGATCACTTCTTGCCGTTTGTACCGGTCACGTTGCAACATCATCATCAACAGTAAATGGCGGCAATTGCCATGGCCGCAGTGTGTCAAGACCACCACCAGCAGTCGGTGCATAGGATGATGGCACCAATTCTAGGTCTGACTCAAACTTATGTATAAAAGCAAGCACATTTCTACTTCTTTGTGTAGGTTTCTCACAAATGAGCTTCCATCTTTGCTTTGAAACCCTTTCTCGCTCTCGCTCTCTCTCTTCCCATCTCTCTCTGTGTATTTTTTATTTCTTTCACTTGCAAAGCATCCATAATAACTTGCAGCATTTCACCTTTATTATAGGGGTAATACAAAATGGGTGAGGCAAGGCTAGAGTGGACGGAGCGGTCTGGGGAGCCAAGGCAGAGAATGAGTTGCCATGGTTGGAGGCGGCATTGCGTGGCGCATAGAGGCAAGGGAGTGGAGGAGAATAGCAAAAAAACGAAGACATAATCCATCTTCAATTTTTTGCTAGCAGCACTGCTAATATCGTCATGGCTGCCCATCTCTCATTCTGCTAAGAAACCAATATCAGTTGCCAGAAAAGAAGACATACCTTACATCAAATGTCAAGTTTGTGAAAAGTTGTTTCATCAGCTATGAAGGGATGGGAGATCCATCATATGGATGGCCGAACCCTACAAGAAGGTTGGGCAAAATTTCAAAAATTTCCTTACTCCCATCCGGGAATCCTATTCCCAATTTATAAAATTGCATTTTCAAGGTTCGTTCTTGTAACCAAACCAGACCAAATCTAAAACCAAAATTACAGAGGGATTTACCTGATACGGAATCCACACAAGAATGCTCCTCCCAACGTAGGTGTTCACACCCAAAGAGTACCAAATCCTCCCTCCACTGAAGATGACACAGCTTAGGATGAGGCAGGATCAGTAGGTAGTTCTTCTCTAAGAACTAGTGATTCTTCAGCAAGAATTGAATGGGATAGTGAGTACGACTTCTAAATTGTTTCTTCTGCCAAGAAACAATATCAAGATCGAGTCTTGATCAAATCCAAGAAGTGGAGATCGAACAGGGTAGGGCGGCAAGAGCAGGAAGAAAAAGAGTTGAAGGCAAGATCAGTCTAACTGAGTTGTCTTCTCTCTATATTGAGTGAGTGTGAATTCAAGGTTCGCCCTGCTTTCTTATTTATAAACTTAAAGAGACAATTTCCTAATCTCATTAGGAGTTTCCTAATCCAAATCTTTTATTTGGATCTAGACTCTTTAAGTGATAAATATAATCCCTTATCTTATCTGCAGATAAAGATCAACCTTCCGAATCAAATTAGGAGTTCTTTTGATCCAAATCTTTATTTGGATCTGGACTCTTTAAGTGGATAAGTATAATCCCTTATCTTATCTATTGATCCAAATCCCAGATCCGCCCCTATTTAATTAATCTAATTAACCCAATTCGAAATGGGCTTTTAAGCCCATTAATCTTTTAGGATCACTTCCACTTTAATGCTGGCTAGCTTGACTCTCTTTGTATGGCGTGGGACCCTATCATTGATCTACACATCAGCCACATGGGTTCAGCCTAGCCTCTGTTACAAGGCCTGGCTGAATTCACTACTGAATACAGTGAACCCCTGAGTCCATCACTGTGGGATCTTAATGGGCCGAACATTTATACTAAATGGTCATCGGGTCCACCCATCTTATGAAGGCCCAAGGACTGTGAGCAGATGCAAGATTAGCCCATTAGGTATAACCCTCAATGGTCTTATAGTTAACCTCTCAGCCCATAATGATCAAACACTGCCCGACAAGAGAGGACCTCTCCCTTGGCTGCAAGGTGCAGTGCTACACTCTCTACTACATGGATCCCGGGAATTAAAACATTTTGCAAACATTTTGAAACCATAATATATATAAGTATATATCTATATAAATATATTTTGCAAAACCAAATTTCAACGTTTGAAATCAACTGTCGGCAGTTTAGGATTCCATCAGAGAGAGTGCATCCCCGATCATCCACTTTGTCCGACAAAGGGGTTGATCCTGTCACTATGATCACTCACTTAGATGAATTCTCGGACTGTTCCAGCATACCCAGGTTTTGACCCCTGTAAGGATCTCATGGATTGGCCTATCAAAGGTCAGGTGTAACATTCCGGTTTTGCCCATCTATATCCAAGGTCTAGGGCAATACTGGAATTTTGGTCGGTTCAGGGTTTCAAGAAAACCCACACTGGATGTACCTCAGGTCTCACCCTGGCAGCTGAGACAAGCCACCCCAACCAACTTGGTGGTACATCAGTGTCAGCCTTGGTAGGATAAATCTCCCCAAATCTATCCAACGGCTGTGAAGATTCTAAACTAACATGAGTCTCATATGTGTCCAGTTTAAGGGTATTACACAGAAACACACCATAATAACATGAATCAAATATGTACTTTATTTTCAATAATTGTCATAATGTACATCATGCTGATTGGAGCTAAGGGCATACACTATCTAACATCTCCCAGTTGCATTTAGGTCCAATCGGGTATAAGCCGGAGTCCCAGACTTTCCACATTTTTCTCAAACACTTTCTGTGTGAGTGGCTTAGTCAATGGGTCTGCCACATTCTCCGTTGATGCTACCTTTTAACATCAATATCCCATAGATCCAATGTTGTCACACAATAGTGGAATGAGTGATGTGCTGAATTCTAAATTCTAGAATGAACACCTTCATTCATCAGGCAGCCTCACTTATGGGAATATGTTTGGCTTGGGTTGTGGACTGTTATTCTTACTACTCAGGACCCCATCGTGAAGATGTAACTAGATGTAGGCATTCTACCATCTGGATCTGGCTAGCAGTCGGTATCAATATACCCGACAATCTGTAGTGAACTACAATCGAATACCAAACAAAACTCTTTTGTCCTTCGAAGGTATTTCAGTATGTTTTTTACAGCGGTTCAATGCTCTTGTCCTAGGTAAGATTGGTATCTACTTACCACACTCACGGCCTGAGCAATGTCTGACTGAGTGCACAGCATGGCATACATGATGCTCCCTACGGCAGAGGCATAGGGAACTTCCTTCATGCCCTCAATCTCCTCAGGTGTCTTGGGAGACATACCCTTGGAGAGAGTGACTCCATGCCTAAAAGGAACATTTAATTTCTTGGAGTTCTCCATACTGTATCTCTTGACTATTTTGTCAATATAAGTAAATTGGGATAATCCTATTATCCTCTTCGATCTATATCTATAGAGTCGAAGTCCCAAGATATAAGAGGCTTCTCCAAGATCTTTCATGAAGAATTGCTACGAAAGCCATACTTTCATCGTAGTCAACATTCTTATATCATTCTCAATGATTAGAATGTCGTCTACATACAGAAGCAATAACATAACCTTATCCTCACTGGTCTTCCTGTAAACATAGGGCTTATCCGGATTCTGCTCAAAGTCAAACTGTTTGACAATAGAGTCAAACCGGATGTTGCAGGTCCTAGAAGCTTGCTTAAGTCCATATATGGATCGATTAAGTTTACATACCTTGTGTTCCTGACCTACACCTATAAAACCTTGTGGTTGCTGCATATAGATATCTTCAGTAAGCTCTCCATTCAGTAACGCGGTTTTGACATCCATTTGCCAAATCTCGTAGTCAGGGTATGCTGCTACAGCTAGCAAGATCCTAATGGATTTAAGCATGGCCACGGGCGAAAAGGTTTCCTCATAATCGATTCCATCTTTTTGAGTGTACCCTTTCGCCATAAGACGAGCCTTGTCGGTCTCGACCTTACCATCGGGACCCTTCTTCCTCTTATAGATCCATTTGCAACCAATTGCTTTTACCCCAGGGGCGGATCTACCAGAGTCCAAATTCCATTGGTCTTCATTGAGTCCATCTCAGTTCTCATGGCATCTACCCACTTCAAAGAATCTATGTCCAACATAGCTTCCGTATAAGTCACGGGATCCTCCTCACTGGTCGTGGCATCCACCAAGTAACTTTCTTGGTCATAGCCATAACGAACTGGAGGCCTGGATGCCTGGGTAGATCTCCTATGTTGGTTATTAACTAGAGCTTATGGGACATCTCCCACTACTCCTGAGCTCTCCTCATTAAGAACAAATTCCTAATGATGATTGTTCAGGATGTAATATTCCTCCAAGAAATGGGCATTTCGACTACAGAACACATTCTGTTCTCCTGGGTCATAGAATAAATACCTTATAGAGCCTTTTAGGGTAACGTACAAATAGACAACGACTGGTTTTAGATTCCAATTTGTCAGCACTTGTTCTTTTAACATGTGTCGGACAACCCCAAATCTTCAAGTGTTTTACACTTGGTTTCTTACTGGTCCAAAGCTCATAGGGAGTATTCGGAATGGATATGGTTGGAACCTGGTTCAGCACGTATATCGTAGTCTTCAATGCATAACCCCAAAAGGATGTGGGTAATTCCGAGTGTACGAGAAGTGATCGGACCATATCCAATAAAGTTCGGTTCCTCCTCTCTAACACACTGTTTAACTGTAGTGTAGCAGGAGGAGCTAGTTGTGATACTATTCCATTTTCCTTTAAGTAGCCATTGAATTCGTCAGAGAGATATTCGCCTCCTCGATCTGATCGAAGGGCTTTAATGTGTCTCCCCAACTGTTTCTCGACCTTTTGCCTGAACTCTTTGAACTTTTCAAATGATTCAGACTTGTGTCTCATTAGGTACACGTAATCATACCAAGAGTGATCATCGGTAATTGTTATAAAATAAACGTATTGGTTACGTGTCCTAACTTTCAAGGGACCACATACATCAGTATGTATAAGGTCAAGTGTGCATGTAGATCTTTTAGGCTTACCAGTAAATGGCCGCTTCGTCATCTTACCCTAAAGGCAAGGTTCACAGGTTGGAAGATCTTCTACAGTTAGAAAATCCAAAGGATCATCTTTTACCAACTTTGTGATACAATCTATGTTAATGTGGCCAAGTCGGTAATGTCATAGGCACATGGGATTAACTGTATCACGGGTTCTTTTTTTGGGGTTATTATCCAATGTAGTTTCGGTTAATATTTGTTTCCAGAGAATGATGGAGAACATAGAGACCATTCTCAAGTTCTCCATATGCGAGAAATTTGTTATTCGTTTTGATAGTAATCACATTACTAAAGAGAACAGACTAACCATCCGCACACAGGTTTGAAACAGAAATCAAATTTCTTCTCAATTTGGGTACATAAAGACAAACTTTTAATGTAATTATTCCTTCTCTGAAATACAATTCTACAGTTCCTATGGCTGTAGCTACAACATTTGTAGAAGTCTCCAAGTAAAGAATCACTTCACCGTCACTCAGTCTTCTACTTGTCGTGAACCCCTACAATGTATTATATGCATGAGTAGATGCCCCGAAGTCAATACACCAGGAAGCAGAAGTCACAAACATATTGGTTTCTATGACAAATGATTCGAAATTACCTTGTTTCTTGGTCTCTAGGTACTGAGGACAGTTCCTCTTCCAGTGGCTGGTCTGTTTGCAAAAGTGACAGATCTAATGCCTTGTCCTTTCTCTGCTTTTTAGGCTTGCTAGTTTTCTTCTAAGGTTTCTTCTTTGCCTTCCTCTTCTTCTTGCCCGATGTGCCACCTTCAACAAGCATGGAAATGGGCTCATCCTACTTTATCAGTTCTTTGGCCCTCTACAACATATTGTTGAGTTCCTGAAGGCTAACATTTAGCTTGTTCATATTGTAATTCATTATGAACTGATTGAAGGAAAGAGACAAAGAGTTCAGGATGGCATCAACTTTGGTGACATGATCTAGCCCAGATCCAAGAGCCTCCAGTTCATTGATGTACCCCATCATCATAAGACAATGGTCATGAACTAGCTGGTTCTTGGACATTTGTGTGGTCATAAACTGCTTTAGGACCTTCTGACGAGTAGAACGATTATGCTCATCATACATTGTCCTTAGACTATCCAAGATATCCTTGGACAGTTCGATCTGATCGAACTATTGTTGTATTTGATTGTCTAAGGAGGTTATGATATAGCATCAGGCAAAGAGAGTTTTTCTCTTCCAATTCTTGATATTCCCTCCTATGGGCCTCAGAAGCCCTATCACCCGAACGATCCAGAACATGGTTCTTAGAAACCTTGTCCAATTTCTCGGACGTCAGAACCAGCATAAGTTTACAATACCAGTCAGCGTAATTTGGGCCCTTAAAGTTATAGTCGTCCAACAACTTGGTGAATTGTCCATTTGCCATTTCTGATAAAAGGCAAAGCAAATATTAGTCCACAACCTTATTTGATTCATGTTATCTACATAGATATGGCTTTTAATCTATGTTCCATTTCCATTTGTTCATCTCTGAGATTTCCCTCCTATCTCAGTGACGGAGACTGTGAACTATGTCTCTGGAAATGCGGGAAATCACATAAGGTGCATGGAGCTAATTGTTTCAGCTGCATAACCCCACCACCTTCTATGAAAGATCACATCCACTCATCTCATGAGCTTTCCCTTTGGCCTCTGTCAGACAAGGTTCATTGCCATTTTAGGTTAAACCTTTCTGCCTAGTGAGTGCTTACCCATCATATTCGTGAATGCCAAGGTACCGTGAGAGAGTCTTCCATTTTAGGATACGCCCTTCCCACATCGATCTATGACGCCCCTATCATCTTATGAAACAATCCAACAGATCCAACAACAAATGGATAGCCCAATTTTATGGTGCATCTCCTCATTACTGAAGGACCCATCTTCATGCTAATGGTGGAAGGCCTTTAGAGAGTTCATCATATGAATCTCCCTATCACATGCACTCATATTTTAGTGGAGCGAACGGAATATTATGCCCTAGTTTTATTTAGGTCAAACTGAAGTAGCTCCCACTGACTTTCTCAAAGCCAGATTTAAATGGGCCCTAAACTACTAGGGTTTCGCACGGTTCCTCTTGGGGAGGAAGCTAATGTGGGGCCCACCAAATGGGGAAATCATCCAATGATCTTATGGACACCATGGCAATAATATGCATTAAGCCATGGTGTGCGAAAGAGCCACTATCAAAATCATCATGGGCCAAGTACTTATGGCCCATTTACGTAGCACATCACACATCCATACATCACATGCATGAAACAAATTGATCCAATCAAAAAATATCTGTAAAACCCTTAATTAATTAGAGTAATTCAGTATCAGCCCAACATAGCCCATAATGTTATAATATAACATTATCTAGGTACATGGGTTGTACTGCAAAAAGCAGTTCGACCCATGTAGCTAAAGCTTGAAGTGGGTCGAATTCAAGTTTATCATATTAAAGCCAACCCCATTGAACCAACAATTCAGTCCAACCAGTTTGGACCAAATCTGGTGTAAATCGGCCCAAGTTTTGGTGTCCAGTTCAACATTTAATTCAAGAATAATGATCTGATAATAAATTAATTCAAGATAATCAGATTATCAAGAAACTAAAATCAGAGGGCTGCACTGTGATTTTCTAGGGTATCGTACAAACCTGCAAAGAACAGTTAATCGCAAATTGTAGAATCGAAATCCACAAAATCGCAGATCGCGAAATCTTCCTCCCCTCTGTTGCATGCTTCAACAATCTCTAGATCGAAATAAAATAGAAAAACCTAATTTTTCTATTATTACATCACATCGAATTCCTATACAATTTATCTAAAAATAAAAAAAAAATTATTTACAGACCAAAATTGAATAGAAAATAAATCGCAGGGTGTGCCATTCTAGGCACCATAAAGATTCGATCTCCATCGCTTGTGCAGCCCAAAAATTCAAGAAACATTCACAAAACACTGGCCGAACCTTGAAAAAACGCCCATAATCTGGGAACCAATTCCCAGAAAAAATGCTAACTACGCAAATCGGGTATAACGCCTTCTGCCCATTTGCGCAGATTCAAATCTGTTCTAATTTGGTTCAAGACTTGAACCTGGCTCTGATACCACTGAAGGGATTGGAGATCCATCATATGGATGGCCGAACCCTATAGGAAGGTTGGGCGAATTTTCAAAAATTTCTTTACTCCCATCTAGGAATCCTATTCCTAATTTAGAAAACTGCATTTTTAATGTCCGTTCTTGTAACTAAACCGGACCAAATTTGAAACCAAAATTAGGAAGGGATATACCTGATACGGAATCCATGCAAGAATGCTCCTCCCAACGTAAGTGTTCACGCCCAAAGAGTGTACCAAATCCTCCCTCCACTGAATATGACACAGCTTAGGATGAGGTAGGGTCAACAGGTAGTTCTTCACTAAGAACTAGTGATTCTTCAACAAGAATCGAATGGGATAATGAGCAGGACTTCTAAATTGTTTCTTCTGCCAATAAACAATATCAAGATCGAATCTTGATCAAATCCAAGAACTGGATATCGAATAGGGTAGGGTGGCAAGAGCAGGAAGAAAAAGAGTTGAAGGCAAGATCAATCTAACTGAGTTGTCTTCTCTCTGTATTGAGTGAGTGTGAATTCAAGTTTCACCCTGCTCTCTTGTTTATAGCCTTAAAGAGACCATTTCCTAATTTCATTAGGAGTTTCTTGATCCAAATCTTTTATTTGGATCTGGACTCTTTAAGTGATAAGGATAATCCCTTATCTTATCTACAGATAAAGATCAGCCTTCCTAATCAAATTAGGAGTTCCTTTGGTCCAAATCTTTATTTGGATCTGGTCTCTTTAAGTGGATAAGGATAATCCCTTATCTTATCTGCTGATCCAAATTTCAGATCCGCCCCTATTTAATTAATCTAATTAACCTAGTTCGAAATGGGCTTTTAGGCCCATTAATCTTTCAGGCTCACTTCCACTTTAATGCTGGCTAGCTTGGCTCTCTTTGTATGGCGTGGGACCCTATCATTGATCTACACATCAGCCACATGGGTTCAGCCTAGCCTCTGTTACAAGGTCTGGCCGAATTCACTACTGAATA
>NW_010729249.1:243419-302162 GCF_000365185.1 Nelumbo nucifera
ATTAGCCCATCAGGTATAACCCTCAATGGTCTTACACTTAACCTCTCAGCCCATAATGATCAAACACTGCCCAACAAGAGAGGACCTCTCCCTCAGCTGCAAGGTGCAGTGCTGCACTCTCTACTCACATGGATCCCGGGAATTAAAACCTTTTGCAAACATTTTGAAACCATAATATATATAAGTATATCTCTATATAAATATATTTTGCAAAACCAAATTTCAGCAGTTGAAATCAACTACCGGCAGTTTTGGTTTCCATCAAAGAGAGTGCGTCCCCGATCATTCACTTTGTCCAACAAAGGGGATGATCCTATCACTATGATCACCCACTCAGATGAATTCTTGGAATGTTCCAACATACCCAGGTTTTGACCCCTTGTAAGAATCTCATTGATTGGCATATTAAAGGCAGCCCAATCCAACACCTATTATAGTGTCATAATCGAGTCTAGGGGTCAGGTGTAACATTCTTGTTTTGCCCATATATCTCAAAGGTCGAGGGCAATACTAGAATTTTGGTCCTATTCAGGATTTCAAGAAAACCCACATTGCATGTATCTCAGGTCTCACCCTAACAGCTGAGACAAGCCACCCCAACCAACTTGGTGGTACATCAGTATTAGCCTTGGCAGGATAAATCTCCCAAGATCTATCCAACGGCTGTGATGATTCTAAACTAACACGAGTGTCATATGTGTTCAATTTAAGGGTATTACACAGAAACACACCATAATAACATGAATCAAATATGTACTTTATTTATTTACAATAAATGTCATAATGTATATCATGCTGATTGGAACTAAGAGCATACCTTACATCAAATGTCAAGTTTGTGAAAAATTAGCTCATCAACTATACCACCAAGTCAAAAATAAACAAGACCAGATCTCTCCCAAGAAGGTTTTCTAGAAGGGTACAAAAAGACAATACAGAGTCATACCTTCTGTAAGAAGGTTTTCTTAATTACTTATGTTAATTAAGAAAATGGACACATAGAATACTCAGTCATACCTTCTATAATTTGAAGAAGCAGGAAGCAGGTTGGACTCTGCGAATTGACATCGTAGAGAAGGGGGATAGGTTGGAGGTAAGAACGATATATTTGCCTTTCCCTCCTTTTTTCCCCTTTTCGTACCAATCATTTGGGTTCTGAGTGTTTCGGAAAATAAATTGTCTTTTGGGCTTCTTATTTCAGAGGAATTTTCTTCCCTACCTTTCAGTTGTGGAACTTTTATGGACAGCTGGCATATATTTTTAGTATAGCTATTAGCTAGACTATCTTCATACATGTTAGTTCTTCATGTGGTTTCTCATGTTAGCACCTCCTTTCTCCAGCTTGTTGAACAAGATTCCGAGGGACAATGCAATTAAGATTGTAAGACAGTCGAGCGAGCTTTTCAGAAGGCGAACTTTTTTATGTTTATTCCTCAGTTCTTGTAGTGGCTCACTAATAAGAAAAAAATAAATCTTCTATTCAAGGAAGTTAATGGTTTTGAGTATTTCAAGGAGTAACAACTTTGAGATAAAAGTTACATACTTTGAAATGCGTCTCCTCATTTTCCAATTGTGAAATAAAATATCGAATCATCCCTCGAATTGCTCTATCAGTCTATGTATTTTCTTAGCACTTCCATGCAATGACCTTAACTTTAGCTCTTGAGATTGTGAATCAATCAGGTCCTATACATTTTCTTGTGACGTAACTGAACCTTTATTTAAACTTTTTTCCAGGTTATGGGTTATTCTGACACTGATGTTGCGAAATATCTTTTAAAGCAAAGCCTTCGATTGATGCATTGGTAAAGTTTCTTTGCATTGACCTTATAAAAGCATGTGCAGTTGAGCCACCTCCGTTTCCTAAGGTAAGCACAAAAGCACGATCTCTAACTATTAAGGCCATGGGTTCAGTCATCATGTTAAGGCCAAGATATTTGCATATAGTAAGTAGGCCCCCTTGTAATTTATACTGTTTATACAAACTACTTCGGTTATATACTATATTCTTTTGAGTTGATTATATTTATATATAATAATAATTAACATTAATAATCTAATATCCACTAATTAATAATTTAAGGTTGTGTTTGGTTGCAGTGCAATTTTTATTTGCATTAGTATAAATGTATGGGACTGCAAATAAAAAAAATGCAAATTCTGGTTTCATTTTATTTTGTGTTTTATTTATACATTAGTATAAATGTATGCAGTACAATTTACTTCATTTGTACTGCAATCAAACAAAATAAACTAAAATTTGAAACAAAAATAACTCAGAATTTACACTCGAATATTTGCACTGCTATAGTTTTGATTGGTCAAACAATTTTCATTTGGCGTTGATGTTTGTATACGACTTGACTAAACAATTTTTATTTTTCATTTGGAATCCGCAAAGTTGCAGTTGTCATTTTTTTTTTCCTCTTTATTGCTTTGAGTTGTTTCCTAGGGAAATTTTTGCAGGCTATTGATATTAATGTGGCTTTTTCTTAGATCAGATTCACCCTCCAAACTTCGTTATTTAACTAATACCTATTTAAGTATATTGTTCTGTCTGCAGAGTTGTGAAAGTTGGAGTTTGGTTGTTTCAGTTCTTCCACCCGATACGCTATCTCTGTTTTTATTAGACAGCTGAGACTGAACCTTGAGGCTGTACCTCAAGCATCTGCACCTATTAACTGATCTAACAAGGGTTCTCAGAGAGATCTTTGAAGGAGTCCTAGATGGCAGTGATGAAACAGATTTAAATCCTTATTCCAAGTGAATACCTTTAAGGGCTAAGTTGAACATATATGGACAGAAATTCTCTTAATAAATTACATACAGAAGGCTGAATAGGAATTCCAGAAATTAATAGCTTGTAGGAGATTAAGTCAGATTATTCTTTATTTCTTTCACCTTAGTGCTGAAGTTGATGACGCATTGATTATAGATAAAGTTCAGTGAATTCATTGCAAGACACATTGGGGAGATGGAAGGCATCTTGTTGGAAGCTGAAACAGGGGCTTTTCTTGGGAAACACCGGGGGTTTTGGTTTTATACTATTGATCAATGCCAAGGTCTACGCCTTCCTGGAGGACTCTGGTATGTTTTCTTCCCTTTTGGATGCAGTGGTTATTCTTTGTAGTTTTTGATTAACAAAGTCTAGTAATTTTAATCACCCCAAAACTCCTCCCTTTTACTTCTTATATCCTATCCTATTAATGTTAATAATATGCTCCTACCAGTCTTGTATGTTGAGATTATTCTTTTTACTTGGTGGTCGTAGTTTTTATTATCTAATGAATGGTTTTACCCAAGAAAATGCTTTGTGTTGCATGTAGGTATGTTGTGGAAAAGGATGTCAAAAATAATGTTGTATTTGTCTCAAGAAATTATTATTCATTTGACAAAAGAAGGCGCAGATTCCGTGTTGGATCCCTGAAATGGCTTGCTAGATTGCCTTCAGATCAGTTTAATAAGCTCTGACGCAAGGTAGGAATTCCCAATTTTATTTCTTATTTTCCATACCTTGCCAGTTCTTGGTAATAGTTTCCACAGGCAAACTATGTCAATGCATACAATGGGTTTTCTACTCTTGGTAATGATGTTTATTCTGCCTTGATGAGATTTAACATCAGATAAATCTGATCGTGTGTGCTTCTAATGTAATTATGATTATTGATAATTTAATTAGATGATGTACAAATTTCAGATTCGACATGGTCCTGGCTTTTATGATTGTAGTTTAATAATGGAAACTGGTGAAGATGGTGGCAGAACTACTGCTATTGTTCATTTATCTGAGGATGATCAAGGCTTGGCTGCTGGGCAGTTTGCAGCCTTTTACCAATGAAAAACTTGCATAGAGGCTCTGGCACAATCTTGGAGTGTTGGAATGGCCAAGGCTTCCCTGTCGGTGTAAAGGCTCTTGAAATTGCAAGAATGGAAGATAAATCCAAGCTTGGGAAACCAGTGAAGATTAAGGTCAATCTAGAAAATTATTTAAAGAGTTCTGAAATTATAGATAAAATGGAACTTAATGGAAAATCTTTGAATTCAGAAGATACTACCCTTATAAAAGTAAACAATCATCTCAAGGAATTTTCAATGTAAACCAGTTTCAGAAGCTTAGAGAGAAGTGGTGGCAGATATTCTAATTTTCTAGACTTTCTGACCATTGAACTTACAGTGCAGAGAGAGAAATATAATCCTTAGTGGTCTCTTCCCACGGAGGTTAATTCTTGCAAGGTATTGCCTGGTAATGGAAGTCAGTGAAAAGCTCTCTTTCGTTCTTGTTTTACTTYCAAGTTCTGGTGCCATTTTCGTCGTCTCTTTGATAATTTAATGGCCATGTTATAATGGTAAATGCTTTGGAGTCTGGGCCTCCTTGTAATTGATAGGAAGTAGGAACTGATAAGAGCTTCACGGGAAGATCCTATTAGCCTTAATGTTTTGGTTAGGTCCATTGGCATATTGCTATTATATTAGCTAAATTATTGAAATTCGCTTTATTTCCTTAAATTATTCTATACTCAAGTCATGTAACAACTCGCCCGTGCCCTTGCTAGTTGTATCTTGTAGCTAGAAGTGGAACTTGTTATATCGCCTTAAGGAAAACATCCCAAGTGCCAAACTCTAGACTTATAACAAATTCTTCTTATTACTTTTCAAAATGCACTTAGGAAACTTCCCTTGATCTGAACTCCACTCTAGACTCGTGCTACATTGGAACATTTTTCAATATCTAACCATCAAGATACTTATGATGACACCAAATATGATTACTAGTACTCAAACCCACTTCCTATGTCTTTTTATAGAGTATCCCGCCCTAATAATTACTACTATTGATTGGACCCACATAACATTAAAACAATGATTAATGCAAATGATTAAAGGAAAAATGGATTCAGCAAGAATTTAAACAATTTATTGAATATAAGAAAGGATTTGAGTAGTTCATTGAAAAAAAAAAAGTGGATTAATACTTATGATGGAACCACTTGTTGATTGATAGTTCAGTGCTAGAGTTTGTAGTATGTATTTGACATGCTATCTTCTTGCAACTAGAAGTTAGAGAGCTCGAGCTAGTGGGTATCCAAATCATAGAACCTTATTTGAACAAAATTGTTTATTCATCTAACAAATTATTGAAGATGGTTTGTATGTCTAGGAATTTTTTTTGTCTTTTCTTTTTTTTTCATTTTTAGAAAGAGCGATATTAGAAAATGAAAAAAGGAGTACATGAATAGAGGCATAGATTTGCACAAAATATAAACAAAAGACCTAGTGATTTATTAATATAAATCACAGATTTGTAATTTATTAATTACAAAATATAGACAGAAGACCTAATCCAAAAAGAAAAGTAGAAGACCTTGTGTACAATTTGTGATTAATTACATTATTTGGCCCTAACTAGCTTTAGATAATGGACTTTTTAGGTTTTCTAGATATGAAGTGTTGGCCACAAATACTTTTTAGCATTAACAAATAATTCTGTTGGGATCTTTTAATAGGGTTGACAGATTTGGTTTTCCTACATATTCTACCTATTAGGTATGAATCTATGTATAGACAGACCACAACAGTAAGCTTTATAGCCCTAAGATTTGGTCAAGAAAAAAACAACTACAACAATAGGTTCAATGTGTGAGAACAAACCACAATAGTAGGCTTTATAGTCATAAGATTTAGAGAAGAAAAACAAAACCAAAACAATAGCCTAAAGAATATATACAAGTGATCCAACAACTTGAGGATTTCCATCTTAATCAATAATCACGAAGAACCTACATTACATATAGCCTAATTATTATTGTTCACTTGCTACTTACTACCTGTAAAAGCAAAACATAAGCAAGAGATTGAACTGGAGAAAATTGATGATATAAGGTTGTAAATAAATCAAAAGTACCTGAATCCAATCTCATGAAGAATAAAAAATATCCCAATTGAATTCAATATCCAATGAAATATGTGAAACAATCAAATAGATTCAATTTCTATTCATTTATATGACAAACATCCAACTCAAATCGCTTTGAAAGTTCATGAAGGGGGTGTTTATCCGAATTGTTTCTGTCACAAGTTCCAAAAACAAATTAAAATCATCTGTTTTTTATGCAAATAAATTTATTCTTATAACAAAAAACACAAAAAACATATTCTTACCATGCTTTTTTTTTTTTGCCAAAACTGAAAAAAAAAAAAACGGAAAAGTACGGACAGGCCCAATGCAGATTTTTTAATTCCATTGCAGATCTATAAACATTCAAAATATAAAAAATTCTCACTCTATACATCAATGTCCGCCCATGAATTAGCATCATTTCTGAGCTGGCACCTACCCCAACTGTACTTTGGGCCTAAATATTCTGACCCTGGGCTGAACCATCATTCTCCCAAAAAAATGTGTTCTCAAATTCCTAATTTTTATTTTTCTGTTTCATAGAAAATGTTTCATTTTGTTATTTAATATCATGTTCCAAAACTCATAGAATATTTGAAGTACAAAATTTGTTTTTATTTTAAAAACCACAAAAACATGAATTTTTTTTAAACAAAACTGATGTGTTTTCATTTAAAAAATAAGACAATTCGACAGTGCATTTTTATTGTCCCTGCCATAGCGACTCATCATGGTCGTCCTTTTCCCACTTCTGATTTGAGTTTATATACATGTCTTCTTCTCTTTCCCTCTTTCCTTTCTCTATCCATCTATTGTCTTCTGAATCCCCTCATAGCTCTCTTTCTCTTGCACTCACATACACAAAAACACAGACTCCACTGATGATGTCTAAGTGAGGAATCGGGCAGAGACAAACAGAAAGAAGAGTAGACAAGGGAAAAACAAACGAAACTCCGTAATTAATTCATGGATTGAGGCCACATATTCCTGCTCTTGTTGTTGTTGCTACAAAAAGAGCACATCGCCCCCGGGAGAGAGAGAGAGAGGGTAGTCTTGATTGCGACTCTTTCATCGTCACAGCTATGTGATTAAAAGGAGGGAATACTATTTGAGTACCGGAAAAAAAGTTACAAAATCAATGGAGGAGAGAGCGGAGACGGAGTTAGTGTCGATACCGGCAACACCTCGTGTATCGATGCCGGAGATATTGACTCCATCGGGGCAGAGATCTCCGAAGCCAGTGTCCAAGGAAGGGAAGTCATCGACTACTTGGACGCCAACATCGCTGATATCGCTGAGGTTCCTGAAACTAATAGGTACACCAATGAAGAGCGTTCTCATTAACATGAAAGGGTACCTGGAGGAGGTGGGCCACCTCACCAAGCTGAACCCGTAGGACACATGGCTTCCCATCACCGAATCTCGCAATGGAAATGCTCATTACACTGCTTTCTATAATCTCAATGCTGGTGTCGAGTTTCAGGCACTCGTCTTGCTCGTTGCCTTTGCCTTTCTCAGCTGGTACATGATACATCTCCTCCTCTCCCTGTGTAACTTGATTACTTATTATCTCTCTATCTATCCAAAATATAGCTTTCTCTGGTTTTGCATTAAGAGTGTACGGTAGCTTCTCTTCTCTTTCAGTTTTCATCTCCTCGTCCCTATCTCTGTGTAACTTTTTCTTTCTCTTGACAGGATTATGTTCCAACTATTTTTGATAACTTCAGTGCAAATGTTTTGACTGATGGCCAGACTATGGATCGGGTACCATCTACGAAGAAGAATCATCAGATTCCTTTTGCGAATCTGTGGATTGAGATTCTTCAGCATTTTCAGTATCTGAGCAACTTTCAGAGGTGAACTCGTCTTCGAGTCGCTTACCTTCACTCTGTTCCATCCCTCTTTCTTTTTCAGGTAAACCTCAATCCAAGGATTAGGTCTATAATGAAGGAATTGAGGTCCTGGGGAAAGATAGTTGGTTTTGGATTCGTAAGGAGGAAGAGATGGATCAACATCAAGAGGAGCTAAATCAGGGGAGGACAAACAAGGCTTTGCAGCAAATTTCTAGGTTCCTAACATCTCCGATTTGCTTTTGTGTCCGACTTTGTACCAGTCTCTTCCATAGATTCCAATAGATCCATGCAAGTAAGAGGGGATTGGGCGCTTAAGGGCATTTCGGTCAAAACAAATGTTTAACAGGCCGACTCACCATTTAGGGGCAGTTTAGTCATGAAACATGCATTTAGGTTGACATGTACAATTTGGGTCAATGAACATAGTGAGGTTTGGAAAATAAAATCTCACTGATACGGTGAATTTTAGACGTTTTGAAAAGTTATGATGAATTTAAGAGAATTCATAAAAATGATAGTGGGCTTTGGACAATTTCCCTAATTAGAAAGATTAGCAATAAAAGAAAGACTAATGAGAGGGAGAGTAATTAATTCATAATGCATTGGTCGATACAGATATCATATGGGCCTGTATCAATCCAATTCAGACGATAAGAAACACTGACTAGTTTTATACGTTCCACATATCAAGCCTTTAACGGTTGATATGGGCCGGGGCGGGGACCCAAACAGACTTGAGAACAGCACATGTTGAAAGAAAGCTTCCTATTTGTAGCCTTCAAATGTAACCTCACCCTCAAAGAAGACGCTTCCATGCCGGAGGAATAAATAATCTAATATTTTCGGATATAGTAAACTAATCTCGTCGGTTCACTATCCCTCCTTGTCAAATGAAGTGTGTATGGGTAGAATGTTCTTTTCCCTCGATTCCTCACATTGCTTGCCTTACAAGTTCTTTATTACATACACAATGGTTATGCTACAAATTATGAGAGTTCTATTGACATTTGAGGGAAATGAATACACATAGAACTCTCATACTGGAATAACCAAGACACCAAAACAAAGTCACTATCTTTCTGATCTTTTTGCTCATATGAATGGGATGTTTACACTATAAGCCAAAATCTAGCTTCCCTTATAATATAACAAAGAGTTCATGGATCCTTTACATCCTGCATCCATCTGGTGATAAGTTGGAAATCTCTTTATACTTCAAGGCAAGGACAGCCTAGGTTATGCTTCAATCTCATTTGTCCAAACAGAAAAATAATTAAACATGAATAGGTACTTGCACATTTCAAGAGCAACCTTCAGTTCTTGTTTTTTCTTATCAAGTCATATTTCTAGATATGAACAGGTATGTACTGTACCTCCACTTATTCTTGGCAATAAAAACCATACCTATCTACAAAGTTGGAATCTGCATTTTTCATCTACATATCTAAGGGCCAAATAATGAATCTTTAGATAGTGTTGGAATCTCTTCCCTTGTCCAATTCTTACTTTAATTCAACAAAGAGTGTCACTGCCTTCTCTGTTTTATATGGCTTAAAGTGATATGATGCCCGCATTTTTCTTATTTGATGTACACAATTTTCCAGTGTTGATTGCTATCTTTCAATCCTTATTTGGAAGGGGAATCAAGGAAAATGATTTATCATTTTGTTGACTAACAGAGAAAATGACCACACTTAACTAGGTATTGTGAATATATGATATATTATTATTAGTAAGGCCCATAAATATAGTTTTATTATTATTATTATTATTATTTGACATTGCTACGTGCAATTAATAATAATAATAATAATAATGATGATGATGATGATGGTGATGATAAGTGTTATTATAATTTAAAATTTTCACATGCAATCCACGTACATATTTACAACAAGCATTTAAATTTAGTTTTTATCATATTGTTACATTTGTTAATTTTCAATTTGTATCTTAACTATGATGTATCTAAAATTCAAGTAATTAATATGAAGAAAAAAATTCTCACGTGCTTAATTACTAGTGTATCTAAAAGCTTGGACAGATTGTATGCTTCCCAAGTCTTGTAGATGCTTGGGATTTGAAAGTTCTCTCTAGTTAACCAAGCTCTTATTGCTAAAATTCATTAACACTTTTTATCCCAATCAGATAGATTGTGTGTGTGCATTCTTCATGTCAAATATGTCCATAAAAACTTTTGGGATGTTAAGCTGACTACTAGTGATTCAAACAAAGTTCAAAATATTGACATGTATCGGTCCATATCAGCCGATACGTATTGTCTCATGAGCTTCTCAATACGCTACAAAGGGTGTATCAGGGTTTTGACCGATTCAAAAGGGTGGACGGATCTTAAACTGGCCTCTCTGAACCAGATGTATCGATATTGAATTGTAGACATATTCTTGCACAAGGCATTTGTTGGATGATTGGGGATGGATCTAGTGTGAATGCTTATTTCGATCCGTAGATTCCCACTATTCATAGTTATAGGCCAACCTCTCAATTGGACTCTTCCACTACAATTATGGTGAATTCTCTCATTAGGTTTGATAATAGAACTTGGGGTCATGTTAAAATTGCTAAACTTTTTTATCCATTTGTGACTAATCAGATCTTGAAAATCCCATTACAGAAATATTCTCCTATTGATGATGATGCCATCCATTGGATTCTTACCCCAAGAGGCAAGTTTACCACCAAATCAGTTTGTTTGGAGCTTATTTCGCATCTTCAGATCAGATTGAATTCGGATCAACCCCCTATCAGATTGGATATATATAATGTTATTTATATTGTATTTTTATAATTTTTTATAAAAAAATGTGTATATATATGATAAAAATAGTTGAAAAATACTTGTATTTTTTGTTTTTTTATTTAAATTGTTATATTTTTTTTTCTTTTAATAATTTATTTTTTTAATGAAATCGGATTGGATCATATTCAGATATCTGACATCCTGATCAGATTCCAATTGAAATCAGTATTTATAAGATCTGATGGGATCTTTGAATCAGATCTATAGTGTATCGAATTGAATTTGAATATACCCTTATTTGAATCCTATCCGATCCATTTCCATCGATTAAGGAGTCAGGATCAAGCTCTTCTATTGTGGCCTACACACCTCAGAAGAAATTATGGTAATTCAAGCTTCTACCCCTACGAGTGCTACCATCATTCATGTGGAGATTTCTTTCAAAATCGCTTCCTGTTCGAGAAGCTGTAGCTAGGAGAAGTCAACGAATGGATTCCTCATGCCCACTTTGCACTGACATGGAGGAATCACTAGAGCATTACTAATGTTACTAGTTCATTATTTGAATGGTTGCATCATTTGATTTCAATTTCCAACTCTAGCGATTTGTTATTCACTTTTTAAGGAAATAGAAGTTGTGGCATTTTTGGAAAGCACGAAATAAGTTGTTTAACTTTAAGCAACCTAACCATCTTCCATTATTGCATCTGCTCTAACCATGTTGAAAGATTATAAAATGTATGTTAGCATTGACTCAGTTAGTGAAGATAATCCCACTAATACCCCCACCCGTTGGGTATATTAGCTGCTAGCCTTAAGTTGGCTTAGTCTTAACTTTAGAGGTGTAAACGAATTGAATTTGAAGAGAATCAAGATATATTTGAATTCGAATTTGATTGCATAAACAAATATTTGAATTCGATTAGATATCCGTCAAATACTTAAAATCAGTAACTGAATTTGAATTCGAGTGAATAATCAAATATTCGACCGATTCGAATTCAACTGTTTAGATTTGTCTTAAAACACAAAATTCTAATTCTAATAAAAATAAAGAAATTGGGGATAAATAAAAGATAAGCACTTGAAGCAAAATCTCGTTGTTCCAAACCCTAAAAACAAGCTACCTATTTCTGTTTGTGAATTAAAACACAAAAATATTACTTAGAATCAAAATATGGTAGCTACAATTTTGATAAATCTGAACCTAAATTTGGCAATCATTCCCATAGTAAAGATTAAGCAAAAGAAGAAATCATAAAAGCTACAAACACTAGAAACTTTATAGAAGAGAAAGCAAAAAGAACAAGTCGGAATCTGACCTTAGTTGGTCGATTGATCTACCATTGCCGCTAATGCTCCTCGTCATCCATGCCAGGTCGTTAACATCAACCGCATCTTAGACAAAATCGACCTCAATGTGGACATCGATCTTTGCTGAAAAGCTGTTAATAATACTGAACTTTGTAAAGAATGTTGCAACAGAAGAGGTTTCTCCAACTTGTTCATTCACCATTTTGCCTATGCAAAGATATTAGTACTAAACTTTGTGAAATAATGTTGCAGCGGCAAGATTTCTCAACTCCAGTTGCCATTTTGACTCTTCAAAGAATACACAAAAGAGAAGTACAGAACAAGGCAATGGTGAGGGTTAGGAACTTTCAGTTTGTTTGTTGATTTTTTGGGGAAGGGGATTTGTTGGAGGATGTGCTAGATTTTCGAATGGGAGAGAAGATTTGTAAAGAGGATTTCTTGGAGAGTTTGCTGATTTTATGGGGAAGGGGATTTGTTGGAGGATGCGCAGATTTTTGAATGGGAGAGAAGATTTGTTGGAATGTGTATAGGGTAAAATGATTTTACCTTTATACCCTTAAACTCTTAAAGAAACATAGATACAATGGGGTTATGCATGTAAATTTATATAATATATTAATATATGTAATTACAATCGGTTCAGATATATATCGAGTCGAATCAAGTCAAATTTGAATTCGATCCTTATTTTCAGTATGAAAATTGAATTCGATCCTTATTTTCAGTATGAAAATTAAATTCGAATTCGACTGTTTATTTGATTTGAATATCCGAATTCGATTTGTTTAAGTCCAATGTCGAATTTGGAATTGAATTTCCGGATACCATTTACAGGCCTACTTAATTCTGGGGAAGATTCTTCCTCCCCTCCATGGTTTTCATACACCTATTTATCATGCTACAAGCTTATCATACTGCAAGCGGCTCTTCCCTTCTTTTGATTCAGTCTTGGTTCAGGCTCATTGCCTTGCAAAAGATGCTCGTTGTATTGCTCAATTGATCAATTCTG
This sequence comes from Nelumbo nucifera, assembly GCF_000365185.1. The sequence continues at coordinate 256,253 of NW_010729249.1, forward strand.
ATTTATATGCATTCCAAACATTTGTAGGTTGACGAATGAAATTTTGGCCTTTGACCTATTCTGAAAAAAAATCATATATACCTTATTATTATTATTTTATTTTATTAATATCTACGCATATCTTAATATTTCGCTCGTATGTGTATCCAAAATATATACATTACCTTTCCGATATACTTCACATTAACGATATCGTGATGCTTGGTTGCAGATAATTTTTACCCCACAAATTCCCAAACAACCAACTGGTATACTAAAGATCTATGACATGGGAGAGATGTTACCGGAAGGGCTATGACCAATCAAAAACCAAAAAAATACATGTGACAAAACCAAAAACAGGTTTGTCTACGTCACAAATCCCGATTAACCTAGGCATTTCTAATTGACGACTTGCGCACCTGTAAGGCTTAGTTTGGAAGGAGTACAAATTGAGTGCAGTATTTTGTATATATTTGTACTGTACATATTTGTATTTGCACTCCTTACAAACTGAGCCTAAATAAAAAATAGAGGATTAAAACATGAAGCAGAACCAGATAATCAGCAAAAACCAAGGGCGCATTCCGTCTGGTTTCCATGCTCGAATAGTGGACAGGATTGCTATAACATGCCCTACCATTACAATTTCAAGCAATAATCTTGCGCAAGTTTAAATAGAGGCATCTGACATCGTCCAAAAGAAAATAGAGACATCTGAAGGGTTCTCTAATAGCATAAAAGAGAATTAGCAAAATTTGGGAACATTGTATCAAATAGTGATCAAATCAAATAACACATGCTCCTAGACAAAGAAAAACTACAGAGGGTGATCTAAATCTGACAAGGAAATAAACAAAATAATTAAGCAGCACCCTTGCCTTTCTTCCTCTGAATCTTCTTCATGTAAAACTCAAGCTCCTTTCCCTCCAAGATGTACCTGTTAACAAAAGTTTAAAGATCAAAGTGAAATGAAAATTGACAAGTAACCAAAAAAGTGGTTGGATCAAATAGCATTTTTGCTTTCTTTCTACTTACCCATCAGCTCTACCACATTGTCCAGGGCGAGAAGAAATGCACGCCAACAACCTACCGCTGCCAAACTGCTCCTCAATGTGGGGATCAAGCTTATGACTCTGCAGACGCTTCTCTAGTTTTCTAAGGACATGGTTGCTCTTCTTTGTTTCCTCTGTAGTACCATCTCCTTCCTGACCCTAGCAAATAGAAAATCAAGATCAAAGGTCTTTAATTTATGACAATAATAATAATGGATCAACAATACACAGGTAAAAACTAAAACAGACCTTTGTTCTTTGGGTCAATACTTGTAACATGATAATACTAGTAAGAATAAAATAGGACACTTCATCTTTTTCTTCTCAGTCAAGCCACTAATCTAAAACATGGATTGTGTATGTACGTGCATGTATGTTCAATGCCAATTTCCTTCTAGAAGGGGAGAACAATTCAATCTTTCCCTAAATAAAAAGGCCTCTTCTATGTTATGATTGTTTTCTTGTTGAATTCTCACATATTGGTAACAGTGTAACAGTTAGCCTCATTCAAGAACTCGGTGCCATCAGATCATTTTCACACTCTGAATTAGATTTCTCTGATAAGAATGTCAGTAACCAAGTTTCTTGTTGAATTCTTGCATATTGGTAACAGTGCAACAGTTAGCCTCGCATTCAATAACTCAGTGCCATCTGCCATCAGATCATTTTCACACTCTGAATTAGATTTTTCTGCTAAGAATGTCAGTAACCAAGTTTCCACCATCTTATGAAAACACATGCAAACACAGAATAAAAGGTTTCTTAAACAAGTTTACTAGCCACTTTGGTTGTTGAATGCAACCTTCTACAGGAGTGGGAATCATCAGATTTTTTTGTTTTTTATCAGTAATCAAAGGTATTTCATTTCAATATGAGAAAAGAGATTACAGATTCATAATAGATTAGATAAAAGAGAACTACAGCTTTTTCCAATTTAGAAAGATTATCCCAAATCTGCCCAAAATAGTTGATCCCTATGTGCCCTTTTCTTTGCCAAGGTATCAGCCATCCCATTTGCTGTTCTCTTAACCCATTTGAAGCTTGCCTCTAGATCCTTAGCCAAGCTCTTTATTTCTCTTATTAGATGTCTGAACTTCCACACTCCTGGAGTGTTTATCATCCATCCATGAAATTACTAATTTTGATTCACCTTCTACTTCTAAGTTCTTAAAACCCCTTTATTTTGCTAGTTTCAGGCCTTGAAGCAAGGCTGATATTTCTGCTCTTGCCAAATCCCCTACTCCTATCATCCTGAAAATAGTGTTACGACTTTCCCTGCTTCATCCATGAATACTCCTATTCCTGACAAGCCAGGATTTCCTAAGGAGCTTCCATCAAAATTAAGTTTTACTCTTTTTGATTGAGGTTTCCAGTCCAAAACTACTCTTTCTTTCACAACTGCTGAGTTGGCCACTTCAAACCAGGCTCTGATAATATTGTCCACTGCCACCAATTTGAAAACTTCCAAAGATTTTACCCATATTGCTGTTTTGGTCTTTATGCTTTCAACAATATCCTCCAGGTTCCTTGCCTTGTCCTTTGAACAGTTTCATTTCTTTCTTCCCATTGAGTCCAAATTGCAGCTGCCCTTGCTGTCTTCCATACTAATCTTCCTCTCTTTTTTTTCTTGCTTGAAAAAAGCTAGATTAAAGAGTTGCACAGTCACTGTGGATCCCACCTGCAACCAAATAGAGAAGAGATGCACAACCAAACAGAAAATGCAAAAGAACAGGATAGTAGTAAGTGGGAAGTAGTTTCACCATTCGCCTTGCATAAAATGCACATGTGAGGGGGGGAGGATAGACATTTATTTGGCCTTCTTTGGAGAACATCACAGGTATTTATCTTTCCCAAGTAAACTTCCCAGCAAAAGGCTTGGACTTTTGGGGGAATAGGCTTACTCCATATTTCTTTTGCATGAAAGTTACCTCCCCTCCCTAAGTCTAAGGAAACTAGAGTATCAAAAAAAAAAGAAGCACAAGAGAAATATCTGGAAAGGAAAGGTGTCCAAACTCTGCTATCTTACCCCCTTACATCCAAGAAGACTAACCCCAAAGGTTGTAACAAATTTATCACTAAATCACATTCTCTATCCCTTATTAGACCTGAGGGAGAAAGACCTCCTCCAAAAAGCCGAAGTCCCAGTCTAAGGAATCATTCAGATTATTGACCTATATTCAGCTACTGAGGCACCTATATGTAAACATCTCCAGCAATACAGTCATCCAGATCCTTCTGTAAGTTGACTACCAGAAAATCTATCATAGCCATAGATAAAACTGACAATGCATTCTCCTAGAAGTTCATCAAAATATGCTTATTTAAAAGACCTCCTCTGTTAGGTATATACAAACTACCACACGTACAAATGCAACAGGCAAGAAATATAAGAGATACCATAGACAGCCAATTTCTTATTTTAAATAAAACACCTGCATTCACATGAACTTTAACCATTCTCAACCACTGTAAAGGATATTGAGTATTGATGTATAGAAAATAACACCTAGATGGACAAAGTTTGCTAAATTTTACATTATATAACAACTTTCAGTTGCTGGAGAGTGGAATAGAAGAGGTCTATTGAATATTTCTTCTAGCTTGCTGTTTTGCATAGTGTAGATAGAACCTTTACTTAGAAATTGAAATAACTAAAGGTTACAACAGATTTAGTATGGTTTTTTATATGACTAAACCAACAAAATACTGATTATCTACTCATCTGGCAATAACCATTAGTCCAATGCCCAATTCTCAAGTGACAAGTAGCTAAGGTAGTCAATGGACCAGTTTTGGGTCGGACCCCATCCAAATTGATTTGATGGACCAAATAAGACATATTGAATTGGACCAATCTAGAATTAATGGTCCAAAGTATTTATTGAATCGGATTGGGCCTGGTCCATCGGTAATGGATTTATAATGTATTGGATCGGATTGAACCAATATCCAATACATTGCTAGATGATAAGAATACAGTTGTCAATAGACCAGGTTTGGGTTGGAACCAAATCTAAATTAAACCCAATTTGATTAGATTGGACAGTCCAGACAATGAATTGGACCAGTATAAAATGGTCCAAAGTGTTCATCAGGTTGGATTAGACCTGGTCCATAGGTAATTAACGCATATCAGACCAATATCCAGTCCATTGACAGTCCTACAAGTAGATACTTCCATGGGCATGTTATATCAAGATAAAGAATACATGCTATTGCAGAATCATTAATGTTCACAGCTCCTGAATAATAATAGTTATTGACTTGTTGACGCTAAGCCAAATAAATGAATAATGCATAATTCTGCAGATATTTATTTTTCCAACACCAAGACATCAGTTTCACTTGGTTCCCTTGGTCCTACAGCTAAAACAAAACCAAGTCCTTGACAATGAACATTAAAGAACTACAGAACAAAAGTATCATATCATCTAAATATCAGTTCCGTCAAAACATCACAGTTCACATGTTCATTGTTTGAAGAAGATATATGCCTCAGTTCTAGAGATTTCAACAATGCAAATGTCTAATATCATTGTTTTACGTGTTCACACAAGCAACAAACCTCAGATGTTAGAAGTGAATGAATCAGCAATCATCAATGTCAAGATATACACATCACATCCAAATTCAGATGTGGAGAAAAATATAACTTCCAAACCACAGAAAAAGTAAAGAATATCAGAGTAAACCATGCCAATGGTAAGTTAAAAAGCATGTATTTTGAATTTCACTCTTGCAAGAGGCCCACAGTCTAGCATGAAAGGACATCATGTAGCTAGATAAGAAACAAGGAAATGCAATAAAACAACCAACATTCTAGTTAAATTCCGAGTACCTCTGCAGTATCCTTTTTAGCAGCACCCTTCTTCTTCCTACCAATATCAACACCATAGTGCTGAAGGTACCATTGCTTGAATGGAGCTGCATCAACCTGAACAATTGCACTCCTTACCAGAGTCTGTGTCCTGACAAGCTCGTTATTTGAGGCATTGTAAACCACATCAAGAATACGTGTCTTACGAGTAACATGCTCACTACCCCATGAGTAATTCCCTGTGTCCAACCTCAGTGCCCTCCATTTCACATTCCCTCCCCTGACACGGACTCTCCTCACTGTCTTGTTGCTGGAGAGTTTGGTGTTTGCAGGTTGACGACCAAGCTCATACCTTACAAAAACAAAAGAGAATTACATAAGAATATAAAATGCTACAAAGGAATAGTGTAACTGTAAATTAATGCCAAGTGGACTTCAATACTGTCAAATTTTCAATTTTGGATTAGTCAATCCAAACAAACAAACACAATATTTATACGAGTCTTCACTTTTAGCTACATTTCAGTTTTTTCCATCTTATTTTGCAAAACTTTGGCATTCTCTTTTCTTGAAATTTTGTCTTTTTACATGTTTTATTGAACACAGTTGAAGTGATTTTCCAATCTTCAGGATATTCATTTTTGTTTCAACAAAATTGCATCTTTCTCAGGTGAACTAAAATGCAAATTATGCCAGTTTATGGAAATAGAAACCAAACCAGTAAAAGCAATTCCAGTAACAATCAAAATATTCTGTCTTTTCAATCTTCCACTTTACTGCAATAGTTGTCAAGTCATCACCTAGGCGAGAAGGAACACACCTAGGTCACAAGACCAGGCCTTTAATGTATTATTAATAATAGCTACATATTATTACTATGCTTTAATACATCTTATCATATAGTAATATATTATTTATGCTTTGTTTAAGGAATTTACCATCAAAGCATAAAAGATACAAGGTTTTAAGAAAATAAAAGGAAAGAAATAAGAGAAGGATTATGAATTACCTCCTTTTTTACAGCTTATCTTTATCTTTCTTATACACTAAATAGAAAAGGTGCTATTCCCCTTGTTTTTCCCTTTTCATTACTGTCTCTCACTCTCTTAAAAACCTTTTATTAGTATAAAATAAAATTATAGATTTCTCTAGTTGTTACTAGTTTTTTTTTACATTCAACAATCTGTTAAATATTTATTGTCAAACTGTTCTGTTTGAAATATTAAAATCAATTGATTGAAACCAGAAACCAGAATGCTCACAGGGTCATGGTTTTTACCAGTTAACTGGATGGTCAGCCCATTCAAACCATCATTTATAGGGGACCAGGAAAGGTCACTGGTTGTCTGGTTCAACCATCCAATTTGGTCTGAACCTTACAGCACTGACTTAAAAAGCTTATTATCTTCAGATATGAGATTTTCTATATTTGAGAGGAAAACCAATGTTAATTGAAATGAGAATTGCTACTTTTTTATAATTTATATGCATGTTGATTATAATCTAAAATAAGGAAGCAACCAAGAAATTAGTCACATAGGCGACTACTAGCCACTCCACTTTGCCTAGAATCGCCTAGACACCTTGACAACTATTTTTCTAGCCCAAAATGGCAGGCTTTCACTTCTATCAAACCTTAATGCCAAATAAATAAAATCTTATCTAGAGTAGTGTGGTTTTGGTATATCTCCAAATGGAAGGCCGTTCTTTTGAAGTGTAGCACAAAATTGACACCAAGATAACATCCGTAACCAGCCGAACTACCTACATCAGGAGGTTATGAATACCGATGATTTTCCATGCCCTAATTTCTGAAACTAACATGCACAATGATTAGTCCATGGACTATATATGTTACAAGGAGCTAGGGATCAGCAATGATGGACAAGCAAATGGCTATGAACTTATGAACTTATGAATATAACCAGTTCCAGTGTCATAAATTTATTGTTTATAAAACCAAATGAATTGGATAATTCAGTAATAAAGTTGACTGCATAAGAGAAAGTTAACCAATAAACACCAAAGAACTATATCATCAAAGAACCAGAATCAAAAGCAACAGAGGTGGCTTATCAAAGCGGAAATCGAATCAAAGCAAACAGCTAGTCAAACTAATCGAGTTCTCGGATCAAATCCAGCGCTCGATTGACTCAAACAACATCATGAAACGTTAAACAAACTACAGACCATCAATGGAGAATACTTACTTTCTCTTCTTCCTCCAGGCCTTCTTCTTCCCCCCAGTGGCGCGCCTCTTGTGCATGGAGTCTCTCGAGATACCTTGAAACCACAAAAACAAGCCATTGGAAGATTAGTGAGATCACAGAGACTGAAAAATGAAGAGATTAGGCATGAAGCGATAGATAGAAAGATCGAAAATTATGCAGGAATTAGGGTTTCTACCCATTTTTGCTGAGCGGCGGAGAGATCCCTCTCTCTCTCTCTCTCTCTCTCTCTCTCTCTCTCTCTCTCCAATGTCTCCCACCTACGTGTTTATATACACGATCCACATTTTCAATTTTACCTTTACCCTAGTGGTTATTGTCTCCACCCGATCCAAACCCGTATTTAGCATGTCCATGTTTGCCATCCATTACAGTCCGTTTTGGTTGCTGCAAACTGCCGACTGGGATAGAAAAATGGGGAAATGGGGTCGCGCTGGCTCTAGTGAGAATGAAAAAAAATCAAGGTTTTAAAAATCCATCCTGAATTGCAATCATTTTGGCAATTATTTGGTTTAAATGAATGGTTTATTTTAATTTAAAAAATTAAAAAAACAATAATTAAAATAAAAAACGACTTAAAACCATTAAATGAATTAATGATTCGACTATTCGACAAGTCACTGACCATGGAAGAGGTCCCATTCCAATGCAAATCCAACAAGACTCCAATCCACCCCAATTTTAAAATGTTGGCTTCTGAAGAATGCCCAATAACAGTTTCATCTACTTGTAGCAATTCGAGAAAATTCTAATATCGAAGAGCAACCAGTTTATATTAAGAGTTGTTAGATATTTCTTACCCCCTATTGACTAAAAGATAATATATTCTGTTAATAGGTCTTTTATATATATACTAAAAGGAAATGGGTGCTCTCTGCATCTAGGAAACAGAATCTACTCGTGCGATTAGATCCCATGTGTGAGCACCCATTTCTTATAGATAATAACAATCTTAATTACTGTAATAATAATTACCAATTATTATATTAATTTAATAAATATATAATTAGTGATTATAATTAATAATTACCGTTACATATTGTTTATAACTAGATATTTACTTCAATTTTACTTTAAATTAAAATTATAAATATTGTTATTAAAAAATACTTTTAATAAATTTAGTAACCCGTTTTTAATAATTACTAATTATTATAGTAATTTAATAAATAGATAATTAGTAATTATAATTAATAATTATTGTTATTATAAATATTGTTAATAAAAAGATATTTACTTTACTTTTACTTTAAATTAAAATTATATATACAGTTATTAATAAATGTTGTTAATAAATTTAGTAATTATTGTTATATTAAAAATAACTAAAAATGTTGTTAAAAGTATTGTTATTGATTATTTAATAAAATATTATAATTACTAACTATTACTGATAAATACTGTTAATTTAATTTAATTTTGGTAATTATTAATTTAATGAATATTGTTAACAAATCATATTCATAAATTTAATAATTACTGTTATATTAAAAATAACTAAATAATATTATTAAAACTATCATTAATKATTATTKAATTAAATAGTATAATTACTTACTATTATTGATAAATGTTGTTAATAATGTTCTAACAACCGACGGTTCGACTGTCTGGTTCGAACAGATGGCCCGTTCTGACAACAAAAATTACAAGCAAAAAATTATGAAACCATTATAGCCATCAGTTTTTGGGCCGACGGTTTAACCATCCAGTTTGAACGGACAGTCTGTTCTGACAACAAAAATTATAGGCAAAAAATTGAGTTTGTGAGGTCCATTAAGTAGTATCATACGCGTTATGTCATTCAAGCGTGTGACTCATATGACCCGAAAACGGAACCGTTTTGGCCACTAATTTTTGGATTGACGGTTTCACCATTCGGTTCAAATGGGTGGCCTGTTCTGACAACAAAAAATTATAAGAAAAAATTTATGAAACCATTTTGGCCACTGGTTTTCAAGTCGACGGTTTGATCGTCCGGTTCAAATGGACGACCCATTTTGAAAACAAAAATTACAAGCAAAAAAATGAGTGTGTGAGGTCCATTAAGCAGTACCATACATGTTATGTCATTTGAGTGTGTGATTCATACAACCTGAAAACAAAACTGATGAAAGGTGATTTGGCACGACCTAGCAAGAAGGAGACACGTGGGCGCGATCTGATCGAGGGGTGACAACTCAGCCAAGTGAACCCAGTTCGCAACATTCGAAGCTCGGGCAATCAGCCACCTCGACCCAAAATCCACCTCGGTGTAGAGGCACCTCAACACCCAATCCAATTCGAGACTAAAGAATTGAAGTTCCAACTCGGAGCTAATGAGCCAAAACGCTACATAACCGACTCCAAAGGCCTCCCCAACATATCCTGAATCTCTCGAGATCACGATGAGCCAACAGATCCCAAATTTCCCGAGATCACGATGAGAACTCGTCCCGGCTCCACCTGAATCGGAGGTAAACGATAAACCTTATCAACATATTAATCCCCTTCAAAAACGGAACAAACCTTATCTCCATAGCCCGGAGATCCCGGAGCTCTTTCATAAGGCCCACGACTACTCCAGTATATAAAGACATGAAACCTCAAGGCAAAGGTACGCATTATTATTCTACTCACTAGAACTCAAGTTCTCAAGCATTCAGCTCGCATTTACAACATAAAGTATTGACTTAAGCATCGGAGCAACCTTGCTAGGTTAGCTACCCTGGGTTCTCTAATCCACTGTTTTGTAGAACAGTCTAGCTCGCTGCCCAATTGGAGTTCGGATCGCCTTCCAGCTAGGAGTAGCCATATCGCACACCATTAGGAACTATTTTGGCCACTGGTTTTCGGGTCAACAGTTCAACTGTTCAATTTGAACAAATGGCCTGTTTTGATAATAAAAATTAAAAAATAAAAAATAACCGAAAACCATTGAATGGGTCAACGGTTCAACCGCCCGGGTCAATGGGTCGTTGACCTGTTCAATGATTTTTGGCTAGGGACTGAGATTAAGATAAAATGAAACCGGTTGCCTAGATGGTTCTCGATTAAAAAAAATAAAAAAAATGACCTAAAACCATTGAGCGGGTCAATGCTTCGACTGCTCAGGTCAATGGGTCATTGACCGATTCAACAGTTTTTGGCCAAGGACCGGGTCAACGGGTCGATGGTTCCATTGCAGCCCCTACGAAGAAGGGCCCCTCCGCTAGTTTTTGTTGTAATTTGAAAATAAATTTCACCTCACTAAACTGTTACAGATAATCATTGAAGCTAAATGTAGTAAGGACTAGCAATAGATCCTAAAGAATAAACATGCTCACTCTAATACCATTTCTTACACATTAAAATTCAGATAATGTATAAACATCTTACACATGTTGTTTAGTTGGAAATCCATTACCAATTTGGGTATCAGGATACATTACTAGTAGAGGTGTCAATCAGACTGGATTTGGTCCAACTCGATCCAGTCCAATGTGAGTCTACTTACAAATGGACTGGACCCAATCTAGTATAAATCAAATACAAAACCAAATGAAATATCAAAAATTATATAAAAAAACAGAATATGTAAAAATTTACAAAAATATATTAAAATGAAGAAAATCTGGAAATTACAAAAAATATACCCTTTTGACATTGAAAAGGCACTTTTGTTAAAGTACTTTCACAAAAGTTAACAAAAGTGCTTTCATAAAAACACTTTAATAAAAGTACTTTTGTAAAACTACTTTTAAAAGTACTTTTGTAAAAGTTCTTTTGTAAAACTACTTTTATAAAAGTACTTCCATAAAAGTGCCTTTATAAAAGTACTTCCACAAAAGTGCTTTCATAAAAGTATTTCCATAAAAGTGCTTTTATAAAAGGTACTTCCATAAAAATTCTTTTGCAAAAGTGCTTTCTAATGCTGCTCGAGTAGAGTAATAGTATGGATGTTGGAAGTCAAAAGTTAGATCCCTTAGGGGGAGTTACCTTTTATAGCTGTGGATCCGTGTCCTATTTGGATGAGGCTTCTAGGGTTGTTGGGATGAGGTTATCCGCTAAGGTCTTTGGGATGAGTCCTAACCCCCACCAGAGATGTCCTCCTTATCCGTACGTGATTCTCCTTTCTTGGTCATGCTTATCCAACTTACGTGGTGCCGACGTGGCCGAAAAGATAAAATGGTTGCAGAGGTGACACATGGCACCTGGGGATAGCTCAACCATAACCTAAACACCACTCCCCAAGTTCCGAAGTCGAGGAGTGTAGTGCTCAACCGTGGTGTGAAGTGGAAGAGCTCTTCGGTTCTTGACTAAGGAACTCTAAATTTGAAGTTTGGTTGAGCGCACCTTCTAGGTTGAACGGCTCAGGGTTGAACCAGTTTTTGGGTGAATTGGTCGGCTTGACGGCGGTACCGTTTCTAAGACGTCAGCAGATGTGTCATTTCATCTTCCCGAGGAGAGGGTTGAGGAGACCCTAGCTAACGACTGAAGTCTTATGCTGACAGAGGTCTTTGGTCTTTGTTGGCCAAGGTCTTTTGCTGACCGAGGTCTTTGGTCTTTATTGGCTGAGGTCTCTAGCTTACTGGCCTCAATCTCATGTTGACCGAGGTCTTTGGTCTTCACTAGCCGAGGTCTCTAGCTTAGTGGGCTTGATCTTGTGCTGACCGAGGTCTTTGGTCTTCGATGGCTGAGGTCTCTAGTTCACTAGCCCCGATCTCATGCCGATCGAGGTTTTTGGTCTTCGCTAGCTGAGGTCTCTGCCTTAGTGGCCTTGATCTTATGCTAACCAAGGTCTTTGGTGTTTATTGGCGAGGTCTCTGGCTTACTGGCCTCAATCTTATGTTGACCGAGGTCTTTGGCTTTCATTGGCCGAGGTCTCTACCTTAGTGGCCTCAATCTTATGCTAACCAAGGTCTTTGGTCTTTATTGGCGAGGTCTCTGGTTTACTGGCCTCGATCTTGTGTTCACCAAGATCTTTAGCTTTCGTTGGCCGAGGTCTCTACCTTAGTGACCTCGATCTTGTGCTGAATGAGGCCTTTAGTCTTTGTTGGTCGAGGTCTCTATCTTAGTGGCCTCAATCTTATGCTGACTGAGGTCTTTAGCTTTCGTTGGTTGAGGTCTCTGCCTTAGTGGTCTCAATATTATGCTAACTGAGGTCTTTGGTCTTTGTTGGCCAAGGTCTCTACCTTAATGGCCTCAATCTTATGTTAACTGGGGTCTCTTGCTTAGTGGCCTTGATCTTATGCTAACTGAGGTCTTTGGTCTTCGCTGGCCGAGGTCTCTGGCTTACTGGCCTTGATCTCATATTAACCGAGGTCTTTGGTCTTCGTTGGTCGAGATCTTTGCCTTAGTGGCATTGATCTTATGCCGAACGAGGTCTTTGGTCTTTGTTAGCTGAGGTCTCTGGCTTACTATCCTTGATCTTATGTTGGTTGAGGTCTTTGGATTTCGTTGGCCAAGGTCTCTGCCTTAGTGACTTTGATCTTATGCTGACTGAAGTCTTTGGTCTTTGTTGGTCGAGGTCTCTAGCTTAGTGGACTCGATCTTATGCTAACCGAGGTCTTTGGCTTTCGTTGGTCGAGGTCTCTGCCTTAGTGGCCTTGATCTTATGCTAACCGAGGCCTTTGGTCTTTGTTGGCTGAGGTCTCTACCTTAGTGGCCTCGATCTTATGTTGACCGAGGTCTCTCGCTTAGTAGCCTTGATCTTATGCTAACCGAGGTCTTTGGTCTTCTCTGGCCGAGGTCTTTGGCTTACTAGCCTCGATCTCATGCTGACCGTGGTCTTTGGTCTTCATTGGCCGAGGTCTCTAGTTTAGTGGCCTCGATCTTATGTTGACCGAGGCCTCTGCCTTAGTGGCCTCGATCTTATGTTGACCAAGGTCTTTGGTCTTTGCTAGTCGTGGTCTCTCGATCTTATGCTGACCAAGGTCTTTGGTCTTCACTAGCTGAGGTCTCTAGCTTACTGGCCTCGATCTCATGTTGACTGAGGTCTTTGGTCTTCACTAGTCGAGGTCTTTGCCTTAATGGCCTCGATCTTCGAGGTCTTTGGTCTTTATTGGTCGAGGTCTCTATCTTACTGGCCTCGATCTTATGCTGACCGAGGTCTTTGGCTTTCATTGTTCGAGGTCTCTACCTTAGTGGTCTTGATCTTACGCTGACCGAGGTCTTTGGTCTTCGCTAGCCGAGGTGCTTCCAAGCTCTCAACGTTGCTGGGGAGCTTGGTGGCACCTGGTCTTGGAGAGCTATGGTGAGAGTAGGAACCCCAAGATGGGGAACGATCTTCGGAGCGGTCAGATGTATTTCTTGGCATCTTTCTTGATTGTGCGGAAAGAGAGTTCAAAATGGCTTTTTGTGTGATTCCCACAGATGGTGCCAATCTGATGCTGCTTGATCCGAGGTGTTTCTTGAACCGAGTTTGCAGTCAGATAATGCTGTCAACTAGGCGAGGCTGAGGTGGAAGGATGAAGCTGCGCTTCAAGATCTGAAACCAAGAAAGTGTGAGGCCCGATAAGTTATTCCTAGGTAGGTACTCCAACACTCAAGTTAGTGAAGAGAATGGGTGGTCGGGCCAAGCAGTTGAGGGAACAGTGTTGGTCCGAGCAAAGTAATAGTATGGATGCAAGAAGTTCAAAGTTAGATCCCTTACCTTGAGCGGGAGTTACCTTTTTTATAATTGTGGATCCGTGTCCTATTTGGATGAGGCTTCCGAGGTTTTCGGGATGAGGTTATCCACCGAGGTCTTCGGGATAAGTCCTAATCCTAGTGGAGTTGTCCTCCTTATTTGTATAGGATTCTCCTTTCTTTGTCATGCTTATCTAGCTTACGTGGTGCCGACATGGCTGAGGAGATAAGATGGTCGCGAAGATGACACATGGCACCTGGGGCCAGCTCAACCATAACCCAAACACTTTAGTGTAAAAGTACTTTTATAGAAGTGCTTTCGCAAAAGTACTTTTGTAAAAGTGCTTTTATTAAAGTTCTTTTGTAAAAGTGCTTTTTTATAAAACTGCTTCTATAAAAGTGCTTTCATAAAAGTACTTTTGTGAAGGTGCTTTCGTGCAAGTATTTTTTGTAAAAGTGCTTTCATAAAAGTACTTTAATAAAAGTGATTTTATACAGGCTTCAATTCTGATCGGTTTCAAATTGTACAAGGGTTTGGCCTCATGATTAGATTATTGGAAATTTGGTTTAGGTCCAATTCAAACCAATAAGAATATGGACCAATTTATTTTGGATTGGCCCAACCGAATAATTATAATGGACTGTCCAAATCTGATTTGATAAGGCTTGGATCGGATTGGATCCAATCCAAAACTGGTCAATTGACACCCCTAATTACTAGAGAACACATTAAAATTCAGATTTCTCATTACCAATTTGTTGTTAAAGATTATGTATAAACATCTTACCTATGTAGTGCAACTACAAGAAACCATCATGCAATGCCCTAGAGTTGGCACTTGACTGTGATAGGTTCACCAGCCATGATGTCTAGATTATTTTACACATAAAAAAATGGTATTTGGTTGCATTAATAAATAACACCTACACAAATCTTTTGCTAGACAAATTCCCATTGATATATCTATTTCCTTTTACTAACAAAGATATGGCTATAATAAAGGAATTACATCATCAAGAATAAATCTTTAGGCATTGATTCCTCAATGTTTGTAGAACTCCTAAGGCAATTCAATTGACAATTAGGACAACTAATTAGCAATTCTATCAGTTTGATGTGTCATAGTGGAGTAAAGCTCTAGAATCTAGAGAATGCAAACATAATTGTGTAGCTCAATTGCTAGCCAGACTTCAAAAGCAATTCATTCAATCAACTTGTATACTGTCAAAGTAGTTTTTGGAAGACTCATAAAAAATGAAATAAATTTGGAGGTTGGGGGAAGATATAGCAGAGAGATTATACTAATCCATCTATTTACTTCCTTGAAGCTATGTAAGCTCATCTTTGAATAAATATTTTTGAGAACCACGCCCACATGACCAATCAAATCCCTCCATAAACCTTACAAATTGAAGGAAACTTCAGTTACTACAGCTAAGGAGCAACCAAGAACAATTGGGAGGATGGAAAGCCACATGAAAGTTGCTTGGTTGGAGATAGTTTGTTGCAATGTTAAAGAAAATATCTTAATATCTTACTGCAAATTTGAGATGTATTGTTACTTTATCTTATTCTATTTTCTTACTAGTGTGGACAAATTCTACACATGTACTTATCTAGTTGGGTCTATGTCTATCCTCACTAAGACTAGACCTGGCCCAGTGACAACATTGAAAGGTGTACCCAATTTGTGGTCTAAACTCTGAAGGACAATTTGAAATTAGTAGTGCATATGGGCCTCCTTGTGAGTGATCACACTCAATGTTGGACATGTGCTTCTTAGAGACTTTCAAGTATCTCTTCTATTTGTTTCACTTCAAGTCTTCTAAGGATGAGGGTATAAGGATTGTCATGGGCAAGTAAGGTCTTTGGGTTTGTTGGCAACACAAACATAAATAATTGGTCCAACCTTTTTAAATTCAACAATCCAAAAAACAAAGTTTTCAGCAATTTATTAGAATTTGATTTTAAGGGGTGGGTGAATCCACATGGAAAGACCATTGTTGAGTTTTGGATCCCTAGTATTGAACTATGTAAAATAAGCTTGTCAATCCAATTTATGGGTCGTAAGTGTCAAAGGATTTATGTTGTTGATTAACCAAAGAATTGGGTCTCTCATCAATTAATTATACTATAAGAACCCATTGCATAGAAATTAACTCCCATTCCTCTAAAGTTGATTGATTAGATAAGTTAGTCTAGAGTTAATACAATACTTAACAAACTCCCATATAAAACTATGTATGTATGTGTATTCACTTCTGATGGAGGATGATTTGACCTGACCTACTGAGACGATGACACATGGATCTGACTCAGCATGAGCAACAGCTCAGTGTCATGGCCTGACCACAACTAAGTAACGAGCCTATACAGTAGCTCGCTACAACGCGAGTTCCAGGTCCCCCGAGCTACTGAGAAGGGAATACTCCAAGACTATTTTAGCTCGTGAGCTAGGGAAACCAGCTTGCTCTAGCACTTAGGCAGAAGAACCCCTAAAAGCTTGCTACAAAGTAGCCCACGGCAAGGATAGCTCGCTACAAAGTAGCTTGCGACTAAGCAACGCAACGCTCTCAGGTAGCTTCTATCTGACAAGACCGTACTCGTCAGACTGCACCACGTCTCTTGACTGACGGCGCAATCCCTGCCCATTTGACAGTCTTGCACCCACGTCCCTCGATAGATGGTGGCGTGCTTGTCCCTTCAGGACGTGTCACTCATCCAAGCGGGTAGTACATTGTAACGATCACCTGCGCAGCCCTAGCAAGTAACGGCTGCGACAGAAGCCCAGTGGCGGTTATGCTCGATTTGACAAGAACGCCCCTATAAAAGCCCTTTAATCGAAGGGGAGAGGACTCTCTCGAATTGGATCTAAACTTGAATTCTTATTTGCTCACGAGCTAATCTTGAGACACAGTGATCTAGCGCGACCTACACTCTTTTCTTCCTCCCCAGCGTTCTAACTTAAGCTTCGGAGTATTCTCGCCGGCCAAATCCCCGAGAATCCTTCTTTTTCGTCTTCTCAGGTGCCGTCCATTGATAACAAGGAGCCAGTCAGAAGCCAGCTAGGAGTGCCCGGATCGTGTCGCATCAACTTCTAATAAAAATAATTTACATGTCCCACTAATACTCCATGTGGCATAAATGTGGGTCGATTATGGATTGATGTGCACTTAGGAAGTAATAAGCAAACAGTCGGGCCTTTCTATTGGAAGAAATAGTTTGCATCAATTTGGTTAACTATATCATATTCGATTTATGTTTTCTTGTTTAGATATGCATCTTATGTCTAAGCATCAAGAATGGCCTTTCCATTTGCCATTTTATATTCACTATGTACTTTATAATGTGAAACACATACAAATACAACACCCTCAAATTATAGATCCCCATTCTTATATTGGAAACATGACACAAAAGAATAGTACACACAAGAGTACATTAGTGCTCCAATTGTTTATAATAGCCAAGGTTTTTAAAACTGACCCAGACAACGAACCGGTCAGGGGTCCGATTCCTAAGTCAAATGGTTTGACCGTTTGAACTGAACAATTTACCCGTTTTGGCAAAAATATAAAAAAATTAAAAAATGGTCAAAACCGTTGAACGGTTCGAATGGTTCAAATGCTCAGGTCAGCGGTTTGTTGACCAAATCAACGTTTTTTGGAAAACCCGATTTTGGGGAAAAATGAAACTTGATCGATTCCCGGTTTTTCTGGTTTGACCGTTTGCTCTAGTTCGATTTTTAAAACCATGATAATAGTAGAAAGACATGTAAGATCATTTAGAACGTGTGGTCAAATATTTCTACCTAATAAGGGTGAGTGTTATTTTGAATTTAAGCTAACCAAACACTAATTTTCTTAATAAATTCCAAGCTATCTTGAACAAAACCTGATTTGGTGATCTTTGCATATACTAGCTTGTTTTCTAAGTTTAGAAATCATATATTTTGGGATAAAAATAAGATAGTTTGGGCATATTGTGTTAGTTTATTGCAGGGAGAGATAAGAGGGGTTCTCTCTCATTGATTTCCCTATATGCTAATTGTTAAGAAAAATGTCATATGGTTGAATGGATAAATTTGACTATAAGAAGTGATATGAGAGAAGTTACTTGCTAGCTCATTTGTAACTATAGGTTACATTATTAGGTTGCTTAATAGCTAGTTCTTATGGACCTTTAAAACTTGTCTCATTATGTTTGGTATGCATATTCTCTCATTTGATTCATACATTAGGGTTTATTTTTCTCCCTTTTTTACATAATGCTTGCTTTGTTAGATGGACAGAGTACTTTTGATTACAGTGGTTGGGGTGGGCTACAATTTCTACAACTACAAGAATGGATGGACTATGTGGATAGGGAACTTTCTATCAATTGAAATTTAGAAAGACAAAACTTATTAGATCAACTATATAGGGGAAGGCAAGATGATTGTTACAATCAATTGAGAATGGGGAAGGAGGCATTCTATAGGCTTTGCAAAATTCAACATGAATGACATGTTATGGAGTATTGTGGAGGAACATTGCTAGGTTCCTATTTAGCACACAATATTAGGAATAGAGCGATGGGATTCCATTTTTGTAGATCTATAGAGACTATAAGTTTATCATTTCAACTTGGTACTAGATGTAGTTTTAAGTTTAGAGGATAAATATTGAATCAAACCAAATGAGGTAGAAACACCTTCTAAGATTAGAAACTGATCCAACCTTTAGCCATACTTTAAGGTAATGAACACGCCAAGGTTTTGTGTACATGTAAACTATCTATAATATTTTTAGGCATTAAAAATTAAAATATACTACTAAAATGAATTGCTTGGTAGGATTGCGTTGGGGCAATTGACGACATGCATATACCCATAAAAGTTTATGTTGTAGATGTAGCTAGATTCTGTGATCATAAGCTTTACCTAACACAACATTCTTGTTGTGTGTTCATTCAACTCTTGTGTTTCACATATTTATTACTTCAATAGGAGGGTGCTATGCACTATGGGGAAAATATAAACTATATCTTCTAGCAAGCACTAAGATAAGTTTATGTAGGCCATATTGATGTTGCACACGCAAATGAAGGGGCTTGAGTTTAACCTTTGTTTTTTATATTTAATTAGGCAAATATTGTCTTGTCACTATAAGAAAAATGACCTTTGGCAACAGTAAAAAATTGTTTCCAATATAGGAAGAACTATTGCCAAATGTTTTACTTACAACTGAACGAGCTATTGCTAGCGAAGCCATTGTTAAAAGTGTTTTACAACAATCAAGTATTGCAAAATATATTTTTTCACAACAGCCAGTCCAATTGATGGCAAAAGTAGTATTTTGGAACAACCATTTGCAATTGTCACCAAATAAATTGTTTTAGCAACAATGCATAAAAACTATTACCCATATACTACTTTGCCTAATGGTACCAATTACTTGTTGCCTAATGGTACCATCTCTAACAATCTTGTTAGTTGTTGTTAATTATAAATTTGCAACAATTGAAGAGTTGTATCTAACAGTCATCTTAGGCAACAACCTGTATAAACTGTTGTTGAATGGGCAACAATCAAACAATTGTTGCCCCAAAGTTCCTTTTACAACGATTAAGTTAATTGTTACCAATTGTAAATTAGCAACAACTAAACAATTATTTCTTATAAAATTTATGGCAACAACTATTATGAACTATTGTTGAATTAACAACAATCAAGCACTTGTTACCTTAAATTTCCAAACACAACAATCAAGTCTATCATTGCTAAATGTAAAGTGGCCACAATTGAATAAATGTTTCTCATAAATATTTTAAGCAACAAACCTTGTGAACTATTGTTAAATTACATCTCAACTGTATTTATACACAAATGTGTTAAAATATATTTCAATTTCCAAATTGCTATCATAAATAATACAATTAACACATAAAAATTTGGTCCAATGTATCCACCCACATATTTAAAGATGTGTTTTGGGCTAAGTAACCATAGTAACGAATTGGTTGAAAATGATGAATTACCTATGAGAGGTTGATTCCACATCTTGAAGAGCTCTAACTTTACTTTACATGTAGCTGTTTTGTGATGGAATACTTGGAACATGTCTCATTCCTTAAAAAAATAAAATATAATAAGTCAAAAAAAAAACAAAACAAAATGAATCAAGTATCAAGTGGCCCTTCTTCTTTCAACTTGTATACAAATTAAAGTTACATGTATACAAAAATTAAAGTTACATGAATCAAGCATCAAGCCTCATCATTGTTTTATACTATGAAGGTATTTCCATCAAATCCACTAGAGCAAATTTTACCTCTTTTTTGTAAGCTAGTATATTCCCCGAAATGATTTTTGTAAATTACAAACTGAATAGGGGAAAGCAATCGTCCCTAGTCAAGTAACTTTGGAAACTATTAACTGGAGTATGTCAAATAGGAAAAAAGAAGCACAAGAAAATAACCAGAAGGCACAACAGAGCATGAACATCAAATGTAGGGAAAAAACTAATATAAAGTATTTATTCATTGTGTTCAACATCAATTCCACTGCCACCACAAACATAGACAATTAAAACATTGCCAATATACTAGAAACAAACATTTTAAAAAGTAATTTGATGCAAGGTCAAAAAGAATTCAATGATGCTCACCTTGATAAAATAGTACTATGTCTTGTCTTTCCCTTCCCACATTCGCCAAGCCAAAATGTATTCTCTTGGTGTGAAGAGTGGGGACTTTTTTATTGAACTGCCAATTTATCATACAATCGGTCTTGCAATTGCCCTTTAGGCTATGGAAAATTAAATTAAAAGGGAATGATCAAAAACATCAACACATAAAAAACACTTCTGTGGTGACTATTTTACCTCACCCAGAAGTCTAGGAGGCTATTGAGATTGGTTGCATCTCATCAATCCTCTCATACTGTAAGACATAGTAGAACTGGGACTAGGCTTCAAGAACTTGAACTAAAAGTTAAAAGGAAAAACAAATTCTTCACTATATTATAATTGAGTTGGAAGTAAGGTCAAAATAATTTAAATAGTTATTGCAAAAATCTCAAAAATCAACTACTAGTAGTTCTTAATTATTGGCGCCTATCATAATTCTGCTTAACATGTTGAATCACATCTAAACTTTATATCATATTAGTGTGGTCCTGTGTGATGCATGGGCTTTATTAAGAAAAATTGAGATAGGAAAAGTCTTATGACATTCTTAATTGAACCAACTCGGGGAAGCTCTTATGATATTCTCAAGTAAAAGAAATTTTAATGTTTGTAAGTACATGAATTTAATTTGATTAAGAAGCAAAGCCTAGGGATAAAGAAAAATATTCTTTGCTTCAAGCTACCCTATAATTAAGCATTATTAAGCAAAATTTAAAATTTCAGGCTACAAAATAACACTGATGACATGACCTCTAACAAAAAATAAATAAATAAGCAAAATAATATCCATAGTTTAATTTCACACTAAAGTACCCAATGGCTATGTTGTATTCACATTGCCAATATAGTTGAGACCTAAACTGCAAGAGGTGATGTTTTCATATAGAAATTCTTTTGTTATGCATTCACATAGATGGGACGGTTAATGTGAATCAACATGCATTACATGATATGGATTTAACATACATCTAGTGTCATAAATTAATCATAAATTGAATAACTACTACCAAGGTAAAAAAGACAGGTTTGTATGGATATTGGACAATTTCTTCTTCCCATTGAGATTAAAGTAAAATTCTATCAAATACTCATCCATTACATGATATGAATGGAGAAAGTAACGTCCACCTTGGCCTGCATGAAGTAGGAAAATATAAGTTACTTTTAACTAAGTTTTTTTAATCAAAATCAACATCTAGATGGGCAGCTAGTTGCTTAGGTGTGCTCCCTTCCATTTAGCATTGGCTTGACACTTTCACAACCATGCATGTTCAAAATGGTGGAAGCATTTGATTTGTTTTTTTTTTTTTTTTGGTAATGAAATCATTACTTGGGTAATGTACAATACATGAGGTATTCCAACTTTAAATATGAGTCATACCATCCTTTTCCTCTAAGGAACATGTCCATTTTTCTAACTTCAAGAGTAAGCAAGTTTGATAGTAACAAGCAATTATTATAAAATTGACTACATAAAGATCCAACAAATGCAAATTACAACTTGAAGAATTTAAGATGAATATTTAGAATATGGAATACAATTATTGGAAACCAGGGTTAAAAGCAATCCCTCATTTCAGGCCCATTATTGAATCAAGGCTCATTTACTTTTTTTATTCAACATATAATATACCCAAATACAAAGGTTAAAATGTTTGAATGATCTTATCAATTTGAATTCAATGAGACCATATTTAGAGTACTCCCAAACTATTAATACAAAATCATTATTCATGAAACCATGGACATGTCTATATCTATGAAACCATTCCATCCAATTCTATTATTTGGAATTTGCAACACTTGATTCTTTAATAACCTCAAGTAGGGAAAGAACAAATAAGGATTTTGTTGGGGAAAGAACTAATAACTCTATCTTGATTTTCATTACCAAACTCCCCTTCCCAAACATTGCAAAAATATAGGATGTAGCTTAAGTTTTCTAATTAACCAAACCCAATAAAGAATTTTAGCTTTCATCTTTCTGTTTCACTCTTTCCACATTCCATAATGGTCATGCACAACAACCTTTTTAATGATAAATAAATAAAAAAGGGGTTTTCTAAGAGGGGGCAAAAGCACGAAAAGCCTATTTTAGAGATGGCACACAGTACATTGGATTTTCTCCATCCTTTTGACACCAAAGCCCAATAGCAAATCTGTGAGGGATTTTTTTATTTTTCAACAAGAAAATTGCAATTTGTTTCAATTAGATCTATTTACAAAACACCGATTAAAAGACATAACAAAACATAAAGAGAAAATCCTAACATTTAACCCCTACCCCTCCCAAAAGCAAAAGTAAAATAAGATCTAGACCACAGAACCCTTCTATACAAAAAAAGTAATTGTGGGTGATGGTTTTGCTCTAAAGTTTGAATTTTAATGACGAACCACAACATAAGATACCATCTAAAGGAATGGGGTACACATCAACCGAGAACCCAAGAGAATTATTCAACCTTTATCATGCATCAATTAGGAATGTAATTGAATGAATCTTTGGTGTCCTTAAGAAACGTTCCCAAATCTTGGTTTTTGAACAATATATATTATCCATTCAAAACTTAAGTGAAGATAATGTCTACATGTTGCATATTACATAACCATGTCATGGAGTGAATCCATATGATTGAATCATGTCTCAATATGGCCAAAATGGAGGAGATGCAGATTTGGATGCAAATGATGGAGATGAATTGGATGATGGGATGGATACCCAAATATCTCAACCATTCTAATGCATCAATAAAAATGAATATACTAGAAAATGGAACCAACTCATCAGGGAGGAGATATCTAACCAAATATAGGTAGATTATCAATTGTCTTGGTCTAGGCGCCAAAATTAATTTCAGTTTGTTTGTTTTATTACGTGGGATCATGGATTGAACTTGTGTTATTAATTATACTCCCATATGGATTTTTAATATTTTAATCTTTTTTCATTTGTGTCGATGAGTTTAATAGATTATATTAGTACATTTCTTCTACCTATTGTATTTGTACCATGCTTGTAATTGTTTGAAAGTGTGTTATGATGTATTGGATGTATGAAATGATTGGTTGAACTATACTTGCTTGATTTGAATCAACGATGGATTTTGTACCTTCTTAAGATGATATTAGATTCACCACGCCTAATATGTTTTAGATAACAAAAATAGACAACTTGTTAAAAGAGACCCTCATTGAACAAGCAAACCTTGAAACAAGGTAGACAAAAGCTTCAAGTCTTCGACATATGATGTTGCTGCCAAGGCCATAAGCTTGACCTTTGGGGTGAACTACACTTATAACAACATTATAAACTGCTTGAAAACAATCAAGAAAAACTTCACCACCTTCTCAAACATCCTTAACTCAAGTGGTTTCTCTTGGAATGACCTTACGAAGACTATAGATATAAAGCCTAAAGTCTGAGTAGAACACATCCTAGTAAGCTTGATATAGTGTTATTTTAGTGTATCAAACTTGACATATTTAATTATATTATGATGTTAAATAGAATGATCCATAAAAAAATGGCCAGACACACCCTAAGGCAAAGCAATTCATAAGTATGATCAGCTTGCGATAGTTTATGGTAATGATAAAGTAATCGGGGCTGGAGTTTTTACTACTAGAAAGGCACTTAGATGGGAAACAACAACATCAATGACTCCCAATAATAATAAACAATGTGGGAACTTGTATATGAAGAGTTAGATGAGGGAGACAATGTCAATGACTCTACCCTATAGGTTAGGCCACTAGAAGAAGATAGCTTTACCAAAGGGAGAAGCTCGTTGGGGAAAACAAGTCATATGCTAACAATGTCTCTCTATTAAATATGGATAAAATATTTAAGGATGTATACAACCTCAGGGATGATAGCCCATATTTTCTCATAAAGGTGATAGATTTTTTTTATCTCAGTCAAAGGATAGGTTAATAACATTTTATGCCCTCAAAACAAAATTGAGGAAAGCAAGGTTAGATATGAAACTTGCATCTGAATATTAGACTGAACTTGGAATTCCAATTAGGCAATGATAGACACATGGTCTGATTAGATATCCATTGTATCATCTTGTACTTGTCTTTTTAGAATGTATTGGATATATTATATAAATATATGTAGAGTGATGGGGATAAAAACATATACACAATATTGTGATTGTTTTGAGATATTAAATTTATTTATAGTTTGATATATGATATATGATATATGATATATGATATATTTATAGGTTCAGTTACAAATTATAGATGCATTGGATTTAATCCACTACATATTATAATGGGTAAATTACACAAACCCCCTATATTATGGGGTCTATTACAAAGACCCCCCTACACTTTTTTTGCGACAAAGACACCTTGTAGTTTAGCCGTTAGACAAATACCCCCTTCGTTAGCATTCCATCAAGTATATTAAAAAAGATTATATTTTCACAGTTGCCATATTTTGTAATCCCTAAATTTCCCTTATGATAATTTTTTGGACAATTTTACCCACTTTCTTCTCCACCATGCTGAAGCGTTTGGAGATGCCACCCTTACGTATGATCTTGGTCGTCATCCATGATGTATTCTTGGAGATTGATTAGATCACTGACCCAAAACACACAACCGCTTCCACCTTCGGTGAGTGTTGGTATTCGCATAAGTTGTAAAAGAATAATTTTTTCGGCATTCGACTTTTCATTTTCAAATATAATAAGAGTGGAAAGCGGATACTCTATTTTTCTCTCTCGGCCCATTTACACTTCTATTCACTATTAATTATTTTCCTTGCATTAATAGTCACGAGATCTTTGGGGTGTAATTCCACATTAGATGGGAAGATGTGTAATACTTGTTTGATCGTAATTTTGAGAACGCCGTTGTTGTCTCCACCACAAACTCTGCCACCTTCGTCATTTTACACCATTGGGAAACAGTTCCAAAATAGGTAGGCTGTATTTTGGTTGACTCCACCCCCACTAGATGAAAGTGGCGTTTGTCGAGGGTAGGGAACACATCAACTTTGAAACACAAGTCAAAGTCCGACAACATTATATGACCATCATCCCTAATCAATACATTTTTTGGTTTGAGATCCTGGTACACCACCCCAAGCACATGTAGATATTCTAGAGCCACCAACACCTCCACTGTGAAAAAGCAAACTAAGTCAACCTGGAAGCAATGTCTTGGCTGCTTGCGGAGGAGTGAATGGAGGTCACCACTAGGGCAATAGTCGATGAGTAGACAAGAGTAATGCGACTCCTCTAGATGGGTGTAGAGTGTTGGCAGGAAAGGGTGGTCAACCATGGAAAGGACTTTGGCTTTCATCTGTATGTGGCAAAGCTTCTTAGATGTGAGAACATCTTTGTCCACGACCTTGAGAGAGAAGTTGGCTCTATCATAATCTTCGAGATGATAGAGAAATATGTGTCCTAGATTTCCATTGCCGATGTGGCAAACGAGCTTGAGTTGGCTGAGGTGCAAGGACCTATTGGAGGAGAGGTTGGTGGTAGCTTTGATTTCCGCCTAGTAGGGGTTGGATTTCCGGTGAGCCCATCCTGCTCTAGTGGAGGAAGAAAGGCAGGACTCGTTGAAGCTAACTCTGAGACTATTGTGGGCACTAGAAGAGGTGAAGGTGCAGTCCGTGGAGGTATTGGAAGTGCATCTGGTGAAGCTGAAGTCGATATTGAAGTTCGAAGGGAAAACGATGTCATCGTCCACGGCTTTAGATAGAGATTAGTAGAGGATCTTTTAGAGGCAACTACTGGTTATATAGGATCTAGAGATTGAGATCAAGACTTGAGACTTGAGAAAAAATGGAGTAGTATTAGTTTACTGTTTAGTTGACCCATCTCATCTCTCCGCCATTAA
Source organism: Nelumbo nucifera (assembly GCF_000365185.1). Next base: position 282,451 of record NW_010729249.1, read on the forward strand.
AACATTTTTTTTTTCCGAAAAGAAGGTGATGTTGGGAGCTATCAGCTCTAAGCTCGCCATTGATCTAAGCCTCTGAAGTAAAAGAAACTAAAAAGATGAGAAAATGCAACGCAAGAGTTTCACTATGCATGATTATATCCATACGAAAGGTTACTCGTAGATAATAGGCATCATCGATTATTTGACTTAACGCATTCTTATGGGTATTTTAGTAATTTAACGCATTCTATTATCTGACTTAACAGTTAGAGTGTCTTTGTCTAACGACCAAAGTATAGGGGTCTTTGTCGCCAAAAAAAATGCAGGGGGGACTGCCACAGACCCCATAGTACAGGGGGTCCGTGTAATTTACCTTATTGTAATTGTTATTCATTTCTTGCCATGGTGGTGTTGATCGTGAATATATGATTTTGCTTATGGGTTCATTATGCAATTATTTGGTGAAGCCATTGAACATTCCCAAGTATCTTGAATTTAATCCATTATATATTGTGATTGTTTTTCTTTTCTTGTCATAGTGGTGTTGGCACTACAAGAAACATGCTTTTTAACGACTAGAAAAACCATCATTAAAAGTCCAAATTCAGTTGCTAAAAGTCTTTAATGACGAGAATATATGTCATCACCACTGTCGTTAAAGGCTTTACCGCTAAAAGTCTAGGCGACAAGTTGAAAATTTTAGTTACTAATGTTTTTTAATGACGAAGATACAACCTGTCGTTAAAAGTTATACAATATCGATGAGAATAACTTGTCACTATTAATTCAAAACCATTAACGACAAATAATTTTATCATCGCTATTAATTCAAAACCATTAATGACAACTAATATTCTCATTGCTATTAATTTAAAACCATTAATGACAATTCATGTTTCCGTCGCTATTAATTTAAAGTCATTAATGACAATTCATGTTTTCATCACTGTTAATTCAAAACCATTGACGACAAGTCATGCCATCACAATTGCAATTGTACCTAATGATTTTAGAACTATTAGCAACAAGATATTTTGTCACTATTTGAAACATTATAATGATTAAAAGTACCATCATCACCAAATTTAAAACTAATAACAACCAATATATATATATATATTGTTGCCATTGATTTTATTTTTAATTGTAATGCAATTATAATAATGATCACTTTATACTGCCATAGATTAAATGGAATTTACCAAACTACAAATAATTGACATATAGAATAATTAAATATCTTTTTATCTAAACAAGTGCAAAATTAGAAAAAAAATCATTAATAATTATAATAACCACAAGATTCCGTAAATTCAAGACTCTAAATAAATAACTCTCCATCCTCTCAAAAACCACAATATTTTTTTTTTCATAAAATTAACTTAAACTAATAATTCATATGTTGTCCAAAATAAAATAAACTTTATTATATTCTTTAAAATGGATAGTTGGATGAAATATAGTCTTCTTAATTTAAACTCTTCTTCTTCAATTGCCTATACAAAAGAGAGAAAAAGGATACACATGTTAGGGAATCAATTTAAAAAAGTATAAACAGAAATTCAAGAAAGAAAAATAAAATCTTAAAAATGCTTAATAGTCCAATTCGATCGAAACAACAAAAGTTAGAAGATATATCAACACAAAGACCCCTTGTACCTTTTCTTGTAACAAAGGCCCCTCAAACTTTAGGTGACGAAAATTGTTAAATTACCAAATTACCCACTAAACTTTCTTTATTTTTTCCTGCCCATTTTCTCTTAAAACCTAACTGACCCAAAAATACCTCCATTACTTTTCATTAGGAATATTTTTGTTATCTCACTAGTAAAATTGCCAAAAAAGAAAAAAATCTCCAGGCACTAATCATCGAAAAAAAGAAAAACCATTGGTACTTCAATTTAACAAGTATGCATCAAGGAACCATAGGAGGATTTATTTGTCATCTTGTAAAGAGTAATTTGGGTGACATAAAATTACGGCTTGCCTACTTTACTCAGAAATTTGCTAAAAAAAACCGGAGGGTCTCCAATAAAAATAAAAAAATTTGACAAAATAAGGGATAGAGAGTGAGATGGTGAACTAAAGTCTGAGACAATACAAGGAAGATGAATGACGTTCCAAGACATTAGAGGGTGAAGTAACAATGTTTAATTGTGCATATGATAATTTGAAATAAAAAATACTTCTAAAGTCTTTGCAATTTTGTTAGGGAGAAGTTTTGTGTGGAACCAGTTGAAGGAATTAGAAAGTGACTACAATGGAAGAGACAAGAGGCCTCTTGTTAAGAAAGAATCAACTGCATCACAAACTAATGATTCTCTTATGGACTCTTTGATAAGAAATCTAGAAGAGGTTTGAAGAGGAGAGGTGTTGAGGCCATTACCATTTCAGAGACTCCAAGATTATTATCATCCACATTAAAGTTTCAAAGTTGAAGAGCTTGCATGGGTAACTAACTAACTGACTAAACCACGAAACCTGTTTTTGTATTCATACCAAGAGTGAGAAATCATGCTTGTATGTATTGAAATTATTATATCCTTTAGTGTCTGTAATCCAAGGTGTGTAATTTTTTTTTTCTTTGGCAATTCAACAATTTAGAGTAAACTTTCTACTGAGAACACATTTATGATACAAGTTCATTGATCACCAAAAAAATTCTTATAAATGCTAATTACTTCATTGGAGAGAAATATAAACAAGCTATGGGAGTATGGGGTTTTAGGGATTTATTATAGAAAATGCATGTCTGTTATTCCCTAGAAAGCGAATCAGCCTATAAAAAATTGGCCCATTACATGATTTTGATCATATTCTAGAATGAGCTATATTATTGTTCCTGCCACTTAATAATAACTACTACAGTTACTGCAACTCCCACTGTTACCACCACTATGCTTCTATTGTTGCTGCTACTAATACTAGCACTATTACCATATCTACAGTACTACCATTACTATGACAGAACAGATATACTACATTCACCACCATTAGTAGCATTATACTATGATGTTTCACTATCACAATTGACATCAAGACCACAAGTACTTGGTACCAATACCAACCACTCGTCATACCAGGTGAGAGATTGTATATTTTAAGGGATTTTGTACGTTTCGGTCCGGAACATTGGGGTTTGACACCAAAGGTGTGGAGACGACAAGGCATTTCTTACTAGAATGGGTTAGCTACACATGTAGATACATTCTTGTTGGTTTGTTAGATATCATTCTTCAACGACTAAATAGGAGGCCTCCCAGCTACTTCGGTCGTAATGACCTTGAATCCGACTAGATTCGGATCTCTGAGATGTTACTTGGAAGGGTTCCATCTACCTTCACATTCACTCCAAAACATAAATCTAATGCTTATGATCGAGCAGAAAAGGGTAACGTTTTTCGGAAATTCACTAAGTAAATAATAGAGCATGAAAATGGATTTGAAAATGATGTTTAGGTGCACCTCACTTTTCATTTCCCTAGATTATGGCTTTGTGTCAGTCTAGTCTTTTTTAGCTGCCCGGTATGTTGCTAAGCTGACATATTATGTGGGTTGAGAAATTGAAAATACTGATGGAATATGTTGTTCATTGTATTTAAAATGTCTAGTAGTCTAGGGATTCTACCTTAAAACAACACAGTAAACTAATTGAGAAAAATAATGTAGAAAATAGATCAGCCTATTTATCATTATTCAAAAATAAAATAAAAAAACCACTCATCATAGCCCCTTTGATAAGTACTCCAGAAAGGAGGTTATGAAGTCAAAATGTTGGGTGCTTTGACGCTGATCTAACTTATTGGGCTACCTGCTAGAAGTTTTGATAGTTGGTCTGTACAACAAGACCGACAACACATTTTAGGATATCAAAACTCATAACTTGACCTATGTGAGCATCAAAAGCTAAATTCTCTTATGATATGTAACGATCAACTATTGTTGATTTAAGTAAATATATAACTTATATTAGTTACAAATCTGGAGAAGATTTAAATGCAAAATTCATGTCAGTCCCATTAGTAGAAAAAAAGTATAATATGGAAAACTCTATTTATTTTACAAAGTAGGGGTCCTCAATGTCATAAACCATTCATTTTGCAGATTGATGCCCTGCCCCTTGCTTGCCTATAATGGAAAATGAAGAAAAAGTCTAGGCATTACCAATCTCCTTGCAGAGAACACAAAAAAAAAATAAAAAGGTTTTGGATTAGAATGGCAAAAGAGATGGTAGAGAAAAAGAAGGATACCCTATAGGTTCTCTCCTAAAAGCCCCATCACTATTCTGTGATTCCCAGATGAACTATGTGGTCAAAGAGAAAAAGAAAATGGATACTCAAGAACCAACTAAAATCTAACAACAAAAGAAACAATTCCAAGAAAAACTCTTTTCTTTCTTTATGTGGTATTGTATTCCCATAGATAGTTATATATAAGAAGAAGAAATGAATTGTTACAAATTCTAAGGGGCTAGAACTAGAAGAGCTAGGGGTGAACCAAAAAGGACATGGGTTGGAAGAGTGAAATGATTTGATGGATCATAATTTAGAAATGGATATGGCAATAAACAGAATGGAATGGCAAAACAGGACCCATGTAGGCTATGTAGCCCACTCATGTCCTTAATCATAAATTAGGTGTATTGTACTTTACTAAGATTACTTAGTGATCCTACATTAATTTGGTATAGAGCATTGTTTTTGCTAAAACTTCCATGTCAATCCAACATAAGCATGCATCATCATCATGAGCATCATCTAAACAAACAGATGTAAAACTGAACCAAGTGCAAAGTGTGTATTCGGTTCGGACTTCAACTTAATTTGAACAGCAAACAAAGTATATATAATCATCATCATAAATCTTGTTTTTTCCATAATCATCATAAATATTCAATTGACAGTTCATGTTGGATTCTCTACTCTTAATTTTTTGTAATAGAGTAGAAGTAAGTAGTAATATAGGAGAATAATAGAGATTGGTTTAAGACATTCTTACCTCTGTATTTCAAAATAGTGGGTTACAACCACTCCTAAGTTTAGACCAACCCGAAGTCCCTAAAACAAAACATTCAAGCAAAAAGAAAAGGGTTAGAGTTTGCATGTGAGTCTTAAACATAAGTTGATTTTGTTTATAGTAGAACATGAACAGAAATAGTACCTCTACTTATTTTCATGCTAATTGACCTTCTGATACAATAGGCGACAATGGACCATTAGATTGTTGGGTTAGGACCATATCCTTAATTGTCTTAAGCTCATCTTCCAAAACATCTAGACGAACCTGAAGTGAATGGTTTCTCTTTTCAGATTCAGAAAGTTTAGCTTCAAGTTCAACCCTACTAGAATATGGTCCCCTCACATCTTTAGGTTTCATTCCACCCCCATAGCCAACCACATGGTCATGGTGTTGGGGACCGAAACATCTTTCAACTAACTCGATATTAGAGAGAGAGGGCTCAGATTGCATGAGGCATGGTGCTTTCCAACAACACAATTATTGAAGAAAGTTATTTTTAACTTATTCCCATTTCTAAGTCTTGCCACTTCCTTGCACTGATTTTTATCTCGCCCCCTTTTTGGTTTTTGAGTAGCACTAGAATCTATCAACATCATGGAAAACAAATTATCAACATTTTTATTGCTCAAAATTTATTGAACTTAACTAATAAATTCAAATAAGATAATTTTTAGATTAATTAAAAAGTACAAAAAAAAATTATCACTTTCCCTCAACTCTTCTCTAATGGTATCACCCATGAACTCAATATCCTAGGGCAAAGGGATGTCATTGGGTGGTGCAACAAGTGTAGCTGATGTGTTATTGGCAATTGGAGTATTACTAGCCTCTGTTGCATTATTAGCAACTGGAGTATTAATATCTCTTGTAATGACATTGGGTGTACCATTGTAAGCACTACGTAAAGATGCCCCAGAGGAAAGGGGTGGTTTAAACCCCTTTCCATGTTCCCTACTCAATATGCATGGTGCTATAAAAACATGTTTGCTTGCCTTTGAAGTGGAAGATTTTCCACTTCCTAATTTGCTTTGTTGCATCATGCACCTGCCACAATACATAAAACCAACAAAGTTAGCAATTAAAGACATGAAAGTAGAGTTAGTTAATAGTAATACATACAACCAATAAACTTAAAAAAACCAATACATAAAACCACATTTGGATTTAAAAAATAAATAAATTGTAAAACTACCTACTCATTTAAATGTAAAATAAAATTAATTCTTTAAGTATATCAATTTGTAAAACAACTCATTTTAGTGGAAACACATTTAATGAGATACAAATATCCAAGGGAGAATAATAAAAGAGAAAAACAATAGTGGTAAAATAATTAGATGCATCATCGCCTTTGCTTTCTCTTCTTTTGTGCTGAAGCTACATCAACCAACATTGGCTCCACATCCTTTCTCTTCCAACTGATTTCATCAAACATATCTAATGAGGGGAATGCCTCAAATTTAGGATTGAATGGCTCATCTTCTTGATAAGCTTCAATTTCATGGACTACACCATTGGGGTCATCATCCATCTTTAGTGGCATGTCATACGAGTCTCGAGGCTTTGCTTTATCACCATATGCCAATCCTTATTCATATTGTCAATGACATAAAATGCTTGTTTAGCTTGGTTAGCCAAAACAAAAGGCTCATTTGTTTTCAAAACTCATTGGCAATTAACACTAATGAACCCATACTTATCTACTTTCATACCCTTTTCTTTATCATGTACATCCCACCAATTACAACGAAACAATATCACTTGTCTTCCCCCAAGAAATTGTAATTCAATAATCTCAGTCAAAACACCATAGTATTCAATGTATTCATCTTCAGTGTCAATGTCTCCAAGAATCACTACCACCCCACTATTTTGTGTCCTTAAACCCTTATCATGATCATCTATATGAAACTTGTATCCATTGACAATATAACCGCTAAAGCATGTCACATATCGGCTTGGACCATGTGATAATGAGAGAAAGTCTTCTGTTATTTTGCACTTGTCTTACTTATGCTGTTCTTCTACTTACAAAAGATTAAATTTGGAATATTTTAACACATATAAATAAGTATCGTAGACTATAAAATGAAAATATACACTAGAAACATAAACTACACTTATTCTAGTTGTAAACCAGTTAATAAAGTTTCTCCATTCCCCATCAGACATTTGTAACATATTGACGCCTTTCATTTGAGTGTAGTCTCTACAAAATTGAATAAATGAGTTTTATAAATCATTTGCAGCTAATAATAATAATAAAGAATACTTGTAAGGTTTTGGATTTACTTAAGAAATGGTTCAACTTCTTCATAGTTCTTTAAAACATATGCATGAGCTTGCTCTAACTCGAATATATCAAGATCACGTGTTGTTCCGGCTCCTAAAGCCTGTCCAGGTTGAGAAAAAATATATAAACCTCTATCAACTTCTTTAGCCCCACCATCATAATTCCATTCAAAACGATTAAACATTGTTTCAATGCTATGCAAATACCTTGAGCAAAGGGTCATACATTCATTTTCAATATAGCCCATTGCAATTGAAACTTCTGGATGAGCCCTATTGCGAATATATCCCTTTAGTGTATGTAATTGCTGCTCAATAGGATACATCCATTGGTAATGGACAGGCCCACCAATCTTTGCTTCGGTAGCTATATGTATGGGTAAATGTAACATGACATCAAAAAATGAAGGTGGAAAAATCCTCTCTAACTTGCAAAGAGTTAGAGGAATGTGGGCCTCAATTTGCTCCAATTCATCCACCCTTAATGCCTTAGCACCCAATATTGCGAAAAACAATGACAACTCAACAAGTGGTTCAACAAATGTTTTAGGAAGAAGACCACGTTTTCTAAGAGGAAGCAGATGTTGCAGAAGAACATGGCAGTCATGACTCTTTAAACCCAAGATCTTATGCTCTTTAAGGTTTACTCAGTGAGAAATATTAGAAGAAAACCCATCTAGAACTCTTAATTGCTTCAAAAATTCACAAAATATGTGCTTCTCCTCTGAGGATAATGTGTAAGAAGCAGTGGGAATCACAAACTTATCCCCCTTCTGTATTGGATGTAATTCCGGTCTTATGTTCATTGCCTACAAATCAAGACAAGATTTAAGAGTATCCTTAGTCTTCCCCTTAATGTTCATGATTGTTCCAAGCACATTATCACATATATTTTTTTCAATGTGCATCACATCCAAATTGTGTTGTAACAAAAGAGTCCTCCAATATGGAAGTTTAAAGAATACTCTTTTTATTCCAATTATCATTCTATTATCATGTGATATTTTTGTCTTCTTATTAGCAGTTTTAATTAAAGTGATACCTTTAAGGTCTTGCACTTGATTAAGTATATCATCACCAGTTAATGGTTTTGGTGCTAACCTCCATTCTTTAGTGCCATCAAATGAATCCTTGTCATTTCTCCATCTATGATTAATAGGAAGATATCGTTGATGACCCATATAACACTACTTGCCACCATTAACTAACCTAATAGAAAAAGTGTCCTTATTGCAACAAGGACAAGCCATTTTTCCCTTTTACTCCATCCGAACAAGTTTCCATATGCAGGAAAATCATTGATAGTCCATAACAAGGTTGTCCACAACTTAAAATTTTGTCATGTTGATGTATCAAATGTTTCAACACCTGATTCCCATAACTCCTTTAATTCCTCTATCAAAGGTTGGAGATAGATATCAATTGCATCTCTAGGATCCTCAGGACTTGGAATAAGCATGGACAAAATGAAATTGGATTATTTCATGCACATCGAAGGTGGTAAATTGCATGGAATAAGTATTACTGGCCAAATGCTATATGGAGTTTTAGAATTTGCTAAGGGTTGGAAACCATCATTAGCAAGGCCAAGTCTCACATTACGGGGATCTGCTGCAAAAGTTTCATAATGGTCATCAAAATGTTTCCATGCAATTAAATCAGCTGGGTGCCTCATGACCACTATTTACTCTTTTATCATAATGCCATCTCATAAAAGAAGCTGCCTTTGTAGACATAAACAACCTATGAAACCTTGGCTTTAGTGGGAAATAGCGTAATGTCTTATGTGGTATTTTCTTACCATTTTTTTGCGCTTGGTTTCACCATTATGCTTGTCTTTCATCCATCTAGAAGCACCACATATTTTGCAACAATTGGATTCCTCATCATCCTTCCAAAATAGCATGCAATCTTAAAAACATACATTAATTTTTTTTTATAAGAGAGCCCAGGATCTTGAATCATCTCCTTTGCCTCATAATAAGAATCAAGTAAAGTTGATCCACAAGGTAGTAATTCTTCTTTCAAAAACTGTAGCAAAATAGTAAATGACTCATTACTCCATGACCGAGACTCTTGATGTGCAACCATTTCATTAATGCAAACAATTTTGAAGTCTTCGAACCTTCATACACTAGTTCCTCACACTCTTTTAGCAATCTATGAAATTTCTTTACTTCATCATTTGGTTCCTCTTCAAGCACATCGTGGCTCAATGAACCAACATCTGCATTGTTTCTATCAAAGTCACTAAAATTTGGATATGAATCCCTTATAAATTCATCCACCTCGTCATCACTCCCACATTCTTGTAAAATCATCACCATCTTCATCATCAGACTCAAACTGAGGCTTACCTGCTCTTTCCCCATGGTGATACTAGAAGGTATAATTAGGAATTATTCCATATACTTTTAGATGTGTCTCTACTACCTCACGAGTTTTTGAATGTGTTGCTACATTTGACATAAAGGCATCAAATTTGACCATTTTTTCCTATCCTCTTAAAGGCATAATCCAAAAATTATCCATCCAACACTTACTAGGTGCCATCTTTATTGGAAACAGATATCAATAAGATCAAAGATAACTGAATAGTCAAATTATTAATTATAAGTGTAGGTAGGGTAAAGCTTGGTTGGGAGACAATCTCTTTGAAAGACAGAGAGAGGCCTATGAGTAAGGGGATGAGGTCTTCTGGATTAAGGATGTAAAAATGGGGGAATTGGAGAGAGAGGGAACTTGGGAGTGCTAGGAGACAAATGCCAAGGATTGGATAATTCTCAATACGAAGACGACCTCTATTTATGGGGGAGGTCTCGAGATCCTAGAAGTAGGAGATAAAGACATTCACATCGTATAGGGAAAGGGAATATTGGATTCATCGTCAATTATTAAGTGCGCTTCTAGGGTTCCGCTACGTGTCTCATGAGGATTCTCTCGAGGATCATCTTTCCTTTTCCCTAAGATCCCTCATTACTCACGTGTGTTACTTTCTTTCGTGCACTTTATTTAACCGACATGGCGTTTAATGATGTCACCGCTTGGCGGGCAGCATTACGTTAACCCTATGTGGTGTCTCGCAACATCTTTTGATGGCATGTGTTCCACGTGGCTATGTGCCTCACTACGGGCTCGGCCTGGGTTTCTCTCAGTCTGGTCCGTGAGTGGGTTTATAAGTCGTTGGTTTATCGCAAACCTTGGTGGACGTGGATTTATCGCATGCTCAAGTAGGCTTGAGGTCCTTGGACAGGTTCGGTTGAGGTTTTCTTTGGTTCGGGTACCAAGTAGGCCTGGTGGACCATGGGTTTATCACGATTTTGCGATATGCGTTGTGAGTTCATCACAGGATTGATAGTGTGTTGCGGGTTCATCACAGCATGGGGATTGACTATGGGTCATTTGCACGCAACTTTGCGGTGTTAATCTTGATGTTTGATGTTCTCTGAGGGTTTGGGCTAACACTATGTACCTACATTAGCCCCCTTGCTTATTGGAAAGTGAGAGCTTATCAGGAAGCACTTTTTTTGTTCGTATCGCAGGTTATGCAACGTTGGGTTTGGTAAATTTCCTGTTATGTAGCTTTGCATTTGCAATGGTGGTTTCTTGCATTCTATAGTTTAGGCCCCCTGTCTTTTGGCAATTTGTCTCTTGTCGATGGTCAATGATATGCTGTATTTGTGCATTTCAGCTCCTCTGACCATTGATAGCATGGAAATTGGCAAAAGACATTGTGAATCACCTTGGTAGGTGTTGCTTCCTGACAATATAAGTGTTTGTGTTTATTGCATGGTGTTGGTTGATGACGGGTGAATTTTCTGTTGTCATCATTTGCTATTAATGGGAATTTGAATAAGCGTTGAGTGATGACTATGCTATGGCTATGATCATTATTTATCTCGTTTGTCATAGTGTAATGAATGTCGCATGTAACATTTGGATGTTCGGTGTCTAGATGGTGGTAATGAATGCGGCGTTATATCCGAAATTAATGCACCATTATGTCTCGCTTTTCGGAAGGTGTGTTTGTGAATTATTTCCGGTTGCTTTTGCGTGACATTTCATCTAGGCACACCTGTTTGCCTTCCTCGCTACCTGATTGTAATTCTTTGGCCTACGGGATGAGTTGTGTTTTAAAAGGGCAATATGCATCATTAGTTTCTGCCTTGCCCGCTTGCTCTTGTCTGCTCACTACACCTACTACATTCTTGTATACATTTGTCAATTTCTCCTCTGTTCTTGCTTTTGACGATGGCTCTTGATCAGCAAAGGGTGGATGAGGAGGCTGGGGTTCCTAATATCCCCCGCATGATGAATGTCACCAAAGCCATTGGGTCTACGACATCGTCTCTGACAGGATCATCTCTTAAGATACTATCAAACAATTTGGAGCTCGCGTTGGTCCATGGGCTGCTCTTGAAGTATTGTGATGAGAACAATGTAGCTCCTTTGGGGTATGAGGCTATGGACTGCGTTCTTGTCTAGGGCATCCGTTTGAATGATAGGTTTTTGGTGACAAAATCTGTGGTGAAATTTGTGGTGGTGGTTATTCGAGGTGGCTGGTTACCTCCCTTCGAGCTTCCATCCATCATCATGGGTCCGAATTTAAATATACTTACAATGGTGATGCACGATATTATGAATCTCCCTTTCGATCAGCTGTCGTGGTTCATCCTTGCACAATGGTTGAAGACCTGTGACTGTTTTGCTGCTATTGGTTTCCGTGTAGGGCGTATTGAAGAGCATGCCGTCTTGCTAGCACACGTGTTCTGGAAGGCAGGTCTTGGAGGGTTGCCGTTGGTTTTTGGCCAGTCTTTGAGGGACGTGTGTTTTCGTATCGAGGTAGCTGAGGCGAAGCTCGCTAAAGCTATCGAGAAGTTAGAGGCTCTCATGGCGGAATGCACCCGTCAACGTGAGTTGGTAGTGGAATATGAGGCAGAGGTGGGAGAATTGAAGGCATTTGAGGCTCGAAGGCCCCTGCTTGAAAATATAGTGTCAATGAAGGAGGAGTGGGCTGCTTTATGAAATTTGTACATGTGATTTTAGTAATCATTTTAACGGATATTGAATGAAATGTTATATTTTTTTTCTGCCACCACTTTCTTGTGTGATTAATTTACTGTTGTTTAAATTATTTTGTATTCTTAAAACTAGATCACAAATATCCCTGAAGCCTGTTTAATTTGGTCGTAACCGTGTGATACCAATGGTGTGGTGACCTTTACCTCAGATTAAGCAACCATCCTTCCAGTGGGCAAACTTGTTTATATTGTTGCCCCCCTAGATGTGGGTGTGGATGTGATTGGTGAAAAACACTGGAGTTGACATGCTTTGTTTGTGAGCTTCAACCTCCTTGGCTGCTTTGGATATTGTATTTTTTTGCCATTCCTTCTTGAACTGCCATTCTGGTGGGAAAGGAAGGGGCTGGCATTATTGATGACCTAGTAAGGGAGAACCCCCCTCTATGTGATCATTGGATTGGTTTTTCGATGTCTGTTTCCTATCGATAATAGGTGGCTTAGCATCCTATCGAGATTCTGTAATTAATGGCGATTGAGAAGGTCTGTTAGGGGTGGCCACGTGGTAGCCATTGGTAGTGGCTCTCCGTTTGTCACCCCCTAATAAATGTGGGTCAGTCGCACATGTGGGCTTAATTCGATATCTGATACGCATTCGGTGGCGGTTATTGACGTGGCACTTCTTTTGAATTAATGCACCCCTTTGGTCCCACCCTTCTAAGGGTGTTTGGGTAAATTTCTACGGTTACTTTTTCACTAAGCTTCACTTCGGGCGTTGTATAGACATCCTTTCATCTTCTCCGGTGCCGTTTGGTCTTCTATGCATGCAGAAGTGGAAAACCACTACAAAGCCAAGGGGAGGGAACCGATTCGGTTTTCCCTTCACATTCTGTTAGTGTTTTCCCTAGGGTTCCAGTGCTATTGCTCTCTTGGAGTTCTTTGTGCCTTGAGTTGTTCCTCAGAAAGACTTTTGTTTCATGTTTGTACCGTTGTCCTTAGTGGTTTCCGCAATGGCTCCTACTCAGAAGAAGGTGAAAAAGGTAGTTGGTTATACTTTCTATGATTTCGTTAGGCAGGTGGATACGACAGAGTTGTTGCTAGAGAGGGAGGCAGCTATAGCTTCCGAAGGGGAACAGGGCTTTCAGCCTTTGGTCCCAGTGTCAGGGGGTGTAGAGGGCATATTCGATCCCATCCGTGGGAATGAGTTGTTGTGCTTGTGTAGTCAATCCAACCAGTCCATGTCCTACAAATGTTAGGAGCCTAGGACCGATAGCACAAAATCCCCCAATAGTTATACTGCTTGGGCAGAGTTCATTTTTGAAAACCCTATGTACTACCGGATGTTGTAGGATTCCGGTTTGCTTAGACTTGTGGATTGCTACATGGGCCTTTCTGGTAGGGAGGGGGTGAAGTACATGGGGCATTTGTTGGAACACTAGTGCTGCCATACCCACACATTCGTCGGGGCCTTTGGGCCCGTTCACCATCACGGTCGAAGATGTAGCTGCCCAGCATCTTCAGCATATTGAGTCTATTCCCATAGACTATAGGGAGTTATGTAATGAACTTCTTCATGAGGTCGTGGCATTCAAAGCGCAATAGGATCAAACCGCTTCTTGGGGGAAGATGTCCTTTGACCACTAGTTGGAGTTTTGGTTTGAGTCCCATGGTGCGTAGGATGTAATGACGAGAGGCGCAGGTAGTCAATGCCATCTTCCAGCATTCATTCTGTACGTTGTATCTCGCTTTCTTTTCCCTGGTCCTCCCGATTAAGGTCTACGTGCCTCTTTGGTACCACTTGCTATGCTTGCCACGTTTGGCCATCAACTTCCTCTAGCCTCGATGTTCTTGGGGTATCTCTACGAGCAACTGGATGACACTGTGCAACAGTTAGTGGACCCAAGCTATAAGAGGCATGTCAACTATGTCTGCGTGCCATTTCTCTGGATGTTTTTGTGTGAGCAATTTGATCTCAATGTCACCCTACGCCGTGTTTTGTGTATCCAGGTCCTCGTTGCTACTCTACGAGGGAAGGAGGTCGAGGAGAAGGTTTTTGACATTTGCAGAGCGAAACATTGGCTTAAAGCTGCTCATCATAAATTTTTAAGATGGATAAAATCAGCATGAGGTTGGCTTCACTAGACAGGTTTGAATGGAGGCTATATGCATTTTGTGTTGACTTCACTAGCATGAGGTTGCCTTTTGTGTTGGCGTATATGTTCCTGGTGGCGGTGATCAGCAGTGCGTGATAGATATCAATAGCCCTGTTGCGGGTATTGTCCGATTGGTCACATGGCCTGGGGTGGTGGCTTATCTTGATCGCTCGTGCGAAGCACAACTGGTTGTTTATCGCCTAGACCGGGTGATGCGCCAATTTGGGTATGACAACTGGCGTGCTGTCGTAGGCACCCAAAAATAAACCTCTACTCGTGAAGATGGAATGTAGTAGTGCGAGTCGGGATCATTCCCACAAAGAGTATCTAACCCAAATTATGTGCTACGTGAATCAAAGATGGAGGGGGGGTGTATGTAATGAAAACCAGATTTAAATAAGGAAAATTAGAATTAATGAAGAACGCAATTAAATGAGAATTTAGGTAACTTCGAGTGCTGAAATTAATCAAGGAACAAATCTTGGTCTAGGATAACATCCACCATCAGAATTACACTACTGCTCATCGATGCAAAGATAAATCAATTCAGACTTTGAATATTCATCATAGGAATTAATTTCCTGCATCTTCCTACTATCAGTTAATCGGAAAACAAGCGATCATCTTAACCATTACTATTGAACAACCCCTAAACAAGCGTTAAAGATTTAATCCAGCAATAGCATTAAACATTTGAGATCGATGAAGCTAAACAACACAAACACAAGCGGTTGCATATAATTTAGTCAACTGTTCTTCCTAGGATCTAACAATTTCTGACGCAACAAATCATTAAACCCTAGTTGCTTCGCAGATTAGAGGGATCAAACAATTACGGATTTGATATCTAATCTAGCAATAGATTGTAATGAATAATAAACTAGTAGGCCTTCCTAGCAATCAAACGAAACAATCATAGATATAAACATAGAAGAACATTCGATATCCAAAGCATGAATTAAACAATAAAAACCAAATTAGATCTCACAGTTTGATGGATTCTGAGGCTTCTTCTTCCTTCGACCAAGTACAAGAGTTTTAGCCATGCATGGTCATGGTGAAAACTCCAAGAAAATCAGAGAATGAAGAAGAGGGGCGAAGAGAAGAGAAGAGAAGAGAAGAGAGGTTCGACTGCTCCCAATCTGCTTCCTTCTCTCTAGGGTTGAGTGGTGCCTTGGGTGCTAGTCCGCCTCCTTTATATAGACTTAGGAGGGAGCTGTCTCCTGCTCCTCTAAGTAGTTCTTTCTTCATTGGGAGTTTAGTTCTCTAATAGATAATGCCTAGATTAGATCTAATCTACTCCTATCTCCTAACTAGTAATCTTAATCTCTTTTATCCTTCTAGAAATACAATAGAAAATTGAATCTGATAGGATTCTTTGATGTTTATTACTCTTGCACTCGTATTGGGCTTCTTCAACGAATTGGGCTGCTGCAAGGCTTCTCTGTGAATTGGGCTTTTGCTGCGAACTGGGCTTCTCTACGAATTGGCTTATACTTCGGGCTCGATTTTGACCTATATGAAATCCGAATCTATCAAAACTCAAAACATTAAAGTTGTATAGTTTTTCCTTATCTTTCAAATTCATCTTGAATCATATCAATCGGAGTTCGGATGGGAGAGTTATACCAAGATTACTGCACGGCGCCGAAATTGTACAAAATTACCCAATTAGCCTTGTTTTTCACCCTACGCCTTCTTTCGTGCCCTAAATCGAAATACAAGAATAGTGGGTCCAATTAGGTACTAAATAAGTGTAAAAGACTGAATATTAAGGGATAAAAATATGATAATTTTTATTCTCATTAACAACCTAGGTGGCTAGTTTCTGCAATCTTCGGGAGAAGTCGTCTTTTGGGTTCGTCGCCATGATTGTGCTTTTTCGGGGTATCTACCGATTGCAGGGTTATCAAGGGTGTAGGGCTGTAGGGTTTTGCAATTTTCTTACCTTTGCGCGCTAATCGGGGGTTTCCAGGAGATGGTCAGGAGGTCCCCACAACTCCGTCATTCTTTGGCTCCTCTGGAGGGTCATGCTGTGAACTGAAGGGATGCTCCCCTTGTTGCATTATCGCATTCAGCCTGAAAAGGCGGGGAATGGGTGTAAGAAAAGGCCATCAGTGTGTGAGGAGGGTGAGAGCAGCCACCCTCCCATTGCAAAAAGGCCAAGGTCTACGAGGGTGCCACGTTGCTTTCAAACTCCATTGGTTCCACAGTTAGGTGATTCAAATGTTTCACCATTGTGCGTTCAGGAGTGTGGCACTGGGCGTTAGCATGAATCTCTTGCATCACCTCCTATGGTGGAGACTGAGGCGGTTGTGAAATCATCGGATTTGCTGATTGTGGCACCCTCGTTTGAAGGTGCTATTGTTCGCTTTTCAAGTGGGTGAATGTAGAGGAAGGCTCCCCTTCACCCGAAGCGAGGTCTCACAAATAGTGCTTTGATATGTGACTCCTGCTACTATTTTCTGCTTTTCCTTCGAATTTGGGTTATCACACTAAAACTGAGCTAAATTGTTTTCTTTTCCTTGTTACAGTCTGTGGAAAGTGATGGCACACAACTAGATATGGAGGTTCCGATGGTTCCTCCGGAGCAATCAGTGGGAGTTCCAGATAAGATAGCTTTGGTGAGTAACTTAGTACTTGTGTTTACTTTGGAAAGTTGTGCCTTTTTCTTATTAGGTTGATTAACAATTGAACTGTCTTTTGTTTTGAAGTGGGTGGACTGCGATGTGGTGCAGTCCAACGTGGATGTTGCGGGGGTCGGTGAACCCGGTCAGGAGGTGAGTTGTGTGTGTTCTTTGTTATTCGTTTACTATTTAGCATATGACTAAAACCTTTATGACTGACTTTTAGCATCTAACTGTATCACAGGCGCCCTTCTCTGAGTATCCTCTCGGGGTGCCAGAAACGCCTTTCTTCAGGCATCTAGCTGAGGAGTTGCGATCACTGCAGCCCCCAGTCCCAGTTCTGAAGTTGTTGAGGATGCCGAAGGTGACAACAACGTTCTTGATGCTGTTGTATAGGGGGGGCATTAGGCCGGTTAGCTGGCTGTGGAATCGGCGGTGTGTTGTACAGAATCTCCTACTGCCATCACTGCTGATGTTGAAGCCCTCGTGAGTGTGGAGTGTAGAGCTCCAGTTGAGCCGGAGTCTCCCATTGGTGATACACCTGGAGACATGCGTGACCAATCTGGGGACATTGATGTGAGGCCTGAGGTTGATCTACCTGTTGAGCCTGAGGATCTCATTGTTAGTTCATATACAGTGGGAGCTCCTAGAGTATTGCGATAATCATGACATCCCACATACAACGGGAGCTCCTAGGGTGATCTAATGGGTATCTAGTACAATATTTCCAGTACAATGGCAAATTTTGCATCAACTGCTATACGCGCTGGGTAGCTGCCGAAAGGGAAACTACATCCTGAGGTCGTGGGTCCTGCGAACACCATCGCCATGCGTTGAACAATATCATGGTTTGACTTCGATTGTTGGTTAGAAGCTTTCCAAGGTTTTTCATCAATGGGTTTCTTTATGACATAGATCGAGAAGTGTATCATCACGTTAGCCCATGCCTTCTGAAAGGCTGGTCGGGACATACCACAGTCTGATTTGTTTTGTTCGATGAAGGATGTCCGTCAATGCCGGAAGGTAGTCGAGTCGARCATTACTAGAATCACAGATAAGCTCTAGAGTCTTGAGGATGAGTGCGCGCGACAGAGACAGATCTTAGCAGATTATGAAGCGGAATTGGATAGTCTGAAGAAATTTGAAGAGACTAGCCAGGTGTTAGAGAGTATATCTGCAATTCGAGAAGAGTGGGCTAAGTGACTATTTCCTATAATGGAAAAAAAACTGAATTGTAATGGAATATTCCGGGGTCCTCCCATTATATAATGTGAATGCGTAACAATTGTAATTTTGGTTTTGATATATAGTGAAAAGTTTGATGTTGTGTCACAGATTTGCAATTTTAGTTTTGACAAATGACTTGTGACAACGATTTTTTTCTTATATTCCGGGGTCTTCTAATTATCAATCGCAATGTGCGTCTTATATTAGGGTAGTTGAGTGATGTTACCAGTGTGCTCATAAAAGTTATTTAGTGTAACGTTTGTTGTGACTGAAGTCTCTGGTGGACCTCTACAAGCAGTATGGTCGGACTTTGGTCACAATGTGAACATAGAGAAAGCTTATCTGCATCATACTGCTTTTGTGCATGTGATCATTGCATGAAAGGGCCACATTGGTAGGTGTTCATTAACGAGCCCCCCGTTGTGTTTTATCGGGATTTAGTCAAGCATATTGTCGCTTTGTCGCAAATCATTAAAGGAGATGGACAACATGGATTTGTCTTCTGATAGATCCCCCCCAATAGTGTGGACTTGGGTAGAGCGCTTTGTGTTTATAAATTTTGGGGGGGGGGGGGTCATACCTGTTATCAACAAAGTCCCCCAATGGTTATATGGAGGTGTATTTGCACCTGGCTTTATAGGGCTTTGTCTGTGCCTGGGGTTGTCAGGGCTTTATCTATGCCTAGGGTCACTAGGGCTTTCTTTGTGCCTATTGTTGTCAGGGATTTGTCTGTCCCTGGGCCTTCATAAGGTGGATGCTCTTAGATCCAGTCAGCATGATGTACATTATGACATTTATTGTAAATAAAT
This sequence comes from Nelumbo nucifera, assembly GCF_000365185.1. The sequence goes on from NW_010729249.1 coordinate 301,575, forward strand.
AAAGTACATATTTGATTCATGTTATTGTGGTGTGTTTCTGTGTAGTACCCTTAAACTGGACACATATGAGACTCATGTTAGTTTAGAATCTTCACAGTCGTTGGATGGATCTGGAGAGGTTTATCCTGCCAAGGCTGACACTGATGTGCTGCCAAGTTGGTCGGGGTGGCTTGTCTCAGTTGCTAGGGTGAAACCTGAGGTGCATGCCATGTGTGTTTTCTTGAAACCCTGAATCTGACCAAAATTTTAGTATTGCTCTAGACCTTGTAGACAGATGGGCAAAACTGGAATGTTACACCTGACCCCTAGACATGATTATGATACTGCACTAGGTGTTGGATTGGGCTATCTTTGATGTGCCAATCAGTGAGATCCTTAGAGTGGGTCAATTATCCATTTGCTGTTGGGCTTGTCTAAGTGTTTCATAAGATGATAGGGGCGTCATAGACCGATGTGGGAGGGGCTTCACCAGAAAATGGGAACTCTCTCACGGTACCTTGGCGTTCACGAATATGATGGGTAAGCACTCACTGGACAGAAAGGTTTATCTGAAAACGGCTCTGAACCTTGTTTGACAGAGGCCAAAGG
>NW_010729249.1:340368-351382 GCF_000365185.1 Nelumbo nucifera
ACTTATCCAACGGCTGTGAATGTTTTAAACTAACACGAGTCTCATTAAGTGTCCAGTTTAAGGGTCTTACACAGAAATATACCACATAACATGAATCAAACATGTACTTTATTTATTTACACTAAATATCGAAAGTACATCAAAACTGATTGAAGCTAAGGGGATACAAAACTGTCTAACAAATAAGATAAGGATTTATCCTTATCACTTAAAGAGAGTCTAGATTCAAATAAGGATTTGAATTAGGAAACTCCTAATGGGATTAATAGCTGATCTCTTTAAATCTATAAAAGGAGGAGGGGGCGAACCATTCAGTCCATCCAAAAATCTTAAAGCTCTAGAGATCACCAAGAGAGAAGACAGCTACGCCATCTTCTGCTCTTGCGTTCTCCTCTAGTTGCCGCTAACTGCCAGTTCGATCTCCAGTTTTGTAGGAGCGATCAAGAATAGTTCTTGATATCAACTTTTGGAGAAAGGTTGATCTGAAGTCATGCTCACAGCCTCCATTGAATTCTTACTGAAGGATTCGGTTCTTGGGAAGAACACTGTTGATTCTACTCCACCCTACACTGTATCATCTTTAGTGGGAGCAGTCTTTGGAGATTTTCTTTGGGCGTGAACACCTTCATTGGGAGATACTATTTCTTCATATCAGGTATATCCCACTCCTACCTTTTGGTTTCAGATCTGGTTCGGTTCTTGGTTCAAGATTAATCCTTGAAAATGCAGATTTCTAAAACAGGGAATGTGATTCCCAGATGGGAGAGAGAGAAATTTTTGAAATTTCACCCTACCTTCCTATAGGGTTTGGCCATCCATATGATGGATCTCTCATCCCCTTCAGTGGTATCAAAGCCATGGTTCAAATCTTGAACCAGTTTGTTTCAGATCTGAACCTGCACAAATGGGCGGAAGGCATTCTACCCGATTTGGGCAAATTAGGGTTTCTTCTAGGAAATCGGTTCCCAGTTAAAGGGCGAATGATCTGAAATTAATTTTTATAAATATGGAATTTATTTAGAATTGTTCTTTATGATTTTCTTGATTTATGGGTTGTTCGTACAAAGGAGATCGAAATCTTTATTGAAGCAGGAAATCTGCGATTTCGCAGTTCTATTCATTCTAGTCTGTAATTAATTTTTCTTTTATTTTTAGACTGAATGTATAGGTATTCAATCTGATGTAATATTTATAGAAAATTAGGGTTTTTCTATTTTATTTAATTCAAGATCAAAGTTGTATGCGCTGGAGAAGGAGAATTCGCAGATGGAAAAATCGCTATCTACGATTTAGAGTTTATGAAACTACAAACTGTGATCTAACCTTTGTTTTGCAGGTTTGAGATGTGCAAATAGCACTGTTACTGATTCTTGTTTCATTTTTAATCAGTAAATTTAATTTCAGATTGTTTTCTTGAATTAATTCTTTAATTAAAAATCAAACCCTAGACCCATTCGAACCAGATTGGTCCAAACTGGTTGGACCGAATCTGTGGTTCGATGGAGGCTGATGTCAGCCCTAATGTCCCACTTTTGGGCCAAGGGATTGAAGTTTAATTGGGAGATTTAATTCGGCCCACACCTATTTGTAGTTATAATTATATAACCCTAACAAGTGCACTAATTATCAAGTAGTATAAAGATATCGTTCCCACAAGGATTTAACAAAATAAGTACTAAAACTATAGTTTCCCTTAATTATTTGGACAACTGAATTTTGGATCTAGCAATTTTAACTATTGAAAATTAAAGATAAAAGAAATAAAAAAAACAAAGGCAATCAATGACTGAACTTGCAACGACTTAATTGAAAGCGCTAGGACTATTGGTCCACCTAACCATTCCAATGAACATCAACTTATCAAATTAACCAAGATAATTCATTATTTTCATAAGCTGAAGTTTTTCCTAATTTATTTAATATTCCCTTCTAGGATATATCAAACCTATTTTTATAAAGTAACCCTTTGATTCCTCAATTAGAGTTCTCGAGATAGAAAGTGCACTAAGTTCTATGAAAAACCTATATCATCAGATGAATTATGCATATATATTCCTATATACCATTCGATTCACACTATGAATTATTTAGTCTATTATATGAATTCCCCTTCCGATTCACTCACATAAACCAAATCAACTAAGAGGCGACCAAGCACCTAATTGCATTGCTTATAATAACTCATAGACAATATGAAAATAAAAACAACTTGGTTAAATTAAATAAAAATCAATCCATGGTCATGGTTAGGCTTTCCATAGCCCTAGCTACAAATAAACTAGTTCATGATAAAGGAAATTAAACAAACAAGATACAAGAAAGAACTCATGATGTCGCCCTTGAGGTTGAGATCGGTGAGCTTGTCTTCTCCTTGTCGCTGTCCAACTCCTTGTTTGTCTCCTTCTCCTTTTCTGCCGCCTTCCTTTGTGTCCCTTTTCTTTTGGAACTATTCTCTTTATATAATACTAGAAAGATAAGGGTTCCCTATAGATTATCTCCTATAGGATAGTATTTGAATTCTCCTAAACAACTTCCTCTTCTCAACACAAAAATAGGAATCCAGATATGGATCGAACTTGCCATCTTATCCTTCCAAAATAAAAGAAAATTCTTGGGGTGAATCCACCTAGCAATTCACTCCTTTCTTTGTTTGCTGCCTCCTTCCTCTCTTCACTTCAACTTGCGCCATAGATTGAGATTTCTACCAATTGGTATTCAATTCTTCAATTCCAAGTCCATCGTACCTGCAACATTAATTTAGTTTCATTAAATACAAAATTTAAATAGAATTTATAAATTAAACACAATTTCTGTCAAAATTAAAGGGAATTATCTACAATTAATATATACACTTTGCACTCTATCAAATTCCCCCATACTTAACATGATGCTTGTCCTCAAGCATACCTTAATCCAAGTTAATAATTTTTTCCATTTTCCACTTCTTTCTCCTTCTTAACTCATCAAAGAACAATCTCAAATCACCATTCCTCATGAACCCAAGTCAAATCAACAATCAAGGAAAACAAGCAATTCACAGAATGAACTTTTTAGGACTAAAATAAGCAHTCATTGTCTTAACAATCTCTCTTAAAATCAAAATGCAACAAGATTTAAATACCCTCTCACGGTTTTCACTCTATGCACTTAAGGTGTTTAAGTTATCATTAGACTCTCAAGTCAAAACAAGGAATGTTATTACCATAAGCTTGCTTATATATCACATCTCCACCACTAAGCATGAGTTCAATGTATTAAAAATCAAGGTGAAATGGGGCTCGGGGTTCTAGGGCTGAGTGCATTTTATGCTCCATCTCACCCTTTTCTTTCGCTTTCAGTGTGAATGCATTTTATGCTCCATCTCACATTGGTCACAGTTTTTTTTTTTTTTTGAAAATAAAAACAACTTCCACTATCTTTCTTCAGATTTCACAAGAGCACTACAACTTTCATTCTAATCCATGAACTCATTAATATGGTCTCAACATGCATAGAAAAGCAAGTTCTAGAATAATCAAACCATGTTTGACAATCACTCAATCGAAAAGTAATTAGAGCAAAAGTCACAGGATGCTCATTGGCTCAAAATCTCACATAAGGGTTAAATTTGTATTGAATCTTGCCCATTTTTCTTTTAATTTGACCATTCAAATTAATGAGGTGCCTATGGCAACAAAAAAAAATTCAATTATCCATGCTTGTATCCTAGCTTGTCTATTCAACCTAAGCACATAATTCATGATAATTTGAAGTCATTCAAAAATAAATTTCAAGGGAGCAGAAATTTCAAAAAGAATGACGATTAAAGCATGCTAGATTTAACACAAAAATTATCAAGTTCCCTCCCCCACACTTAATGTATACATTGTCCCCATTGTATCAAGCTCACCCTTAACTTTGAGTAAAATAGGAAAATTTAAGGGGACTTCCCTGAACGACGATGTGGGGAGGAATGTTGAAATCCTACAAATGCAAAATAGGCTACCAAATTTTTCTTTGTAATCAGCTCGTGGAGGTGCATTCGATGTGGAAGGGATATCTCGATCTTCCTCCATACCTAACTCATCTTCAATGCCCCTATCTAATTTGTGCTGGAAAATAGAACAAGAGATCACTTTTTGTAAACCACGACCATGTTCCTATAAAAAATATTCAAAAAAAATCACAGCTATAAATTTTTTACTTTTTCTAACTAAAAACAATAAAAATAACTGAACAAAAATAATTGAACTCAATTGGTTGCCTCCCACAAGCGCTCCTTTTAAGTCGTGAGCTTGACTTTGCCCTTTCTTTCACAGTTGTTGCAAGGAAAGAGTGGTCCACTCCACCTGGTCTTCAACTTTCCAGGAAATAGATTGAGACGAGAATTAAAGAGTAGAACTTTGTCTCCCTCCTTAAATTCCTTCCTTGCAATATGGGAGTCATGCCATGCTTTGGTTCTTTCTTTGTAAGTCTAGGCATTCTCATACGCTTGATTCCTCCATTCTTCTATTTTGTTGAGCTGAAGTTTTCTTTTATCACCTACATCACTCAAATCGAAATTCAGAAATTTGATAGCCCAGTAAGATTTATGTTCCAACTCAATGGGTAGATGGCAAGCCTTACTGAAAACTAATTGATATGGAGACATACCTATTGGGGTTTTGAATGCAGTACGGTAAGCCCAAAGTGCATCATCTAATTTTAAGGACCAATCTCTTCTAGATGCGTTAACTGTCTTTTCTAAAATCTGCTTTAATTCTCTATTAGAAACCTCCACTTGGCCGCTAGTTTGAGGGTGGTAGGGGGTTGCAATTCTATGGGTAACACCATATTTGTTTAGTAAATGCTCGAATTGTTTATTTCAAAAATGCTTCCCCCCATCACTTATGACAGCTCTAGGTGTTCCAAAATGAGTGAATGTAAAATTTTTCATAAATTTAATAACAACCTGAGCATCATTAGTTAGATATGCACATGCTTCCACCCATTTACTCACATAGTCCACAGCCACAAGTATGTATGAATTATTAACAGACTTAGGAAAAGGCCCCATGAAATCGATGCCCCAAACATCAAAGACTTCACAAAAAAGAATTTTGTTCAAGGGCATCTCATTTTGACGACAGATATTACCTGTCCATTGACAATGATCACAAGCACTTATATAAGAGTAAACATCCTTGAAGAGCGAAGGCCAGTAAAAACCGCTTTGAAGAATTTTTGAAGCAGTTCTTGATGCTCCATGGTGACCTCCTGCTTCCTTGTCATGGCAAAAACTTATAACACTCCGCACTTCCTCCTTAGGAATACATCTCCTTATCAATCCATACAAATTTTATAAAGGTAGGGTTCATCCCACAAGTAATGCTTCATGTCAGAGAAAATTTTCTTTTTCTGTTGATATGTTAAGTGAAGTGGCGCCACCTTTCCTGCCAGAAAATTAGAAAAATTAGCAAACCAAGGTTCATTTTTTATGTTAATCGCATAAAATTGCTCATTTGGGAATTCATCATGCAATGGGAAATCATTAATGTTTTCAACATAATTTTCATCAAGCCTTGATAAATGATCAACTATTGTATTTTCACTACCCTTCTTATCCTTAATTTCTAGATCGAATTCTTGCAGTAGCAAAATCCATCGTAGCAGCCTGGGCTTCGCATCTTTTTTAGCAAGTAAATATCTCAAAGCAGCATGATCAGTGAACACGATGACTTTAGACAAGAGCAAATAAGATCTAAACTTTTCAATGGAAAATATTACTGCAAGTAATTCTTTTTTAGTAGTGGAATAATTTCTTTGTGCTTCATTCATGGTCCTACTTGCATAATAAATGGTATGAAATTTCTTATCTTTTCTTTGCCCTAAAACTGCACCTAAGGTATCATTACTTGCATCACACATGATTTCAAAGGGTAGTTCCCATACAGGAGCTGATACAATGGGGGCTTGAATCAGTTTTTCCTTGAGAGTGTTGAATGCATGCAAACAATTATCATCAAATTCAAAAGGTACATCCTTAGTTCGAAGATTTGTCAAGGGTTTAGCTATTTTAGAAAAGTCCTTAATGAATCGTCTATAGAAACCTGCATGCCCAAGAAAACCCCTAACTTCCTTTAAGGATTGAGGTGGAGGAAGTTTCTCAATCAGTTCTACTTTAGCTTTATCCACTTCAATGCCCTTCGGTGACACTTTATGCCCTAGAACTATTCCTTCCTTAACCATGAAATGACATTTTTCCCAATTCAAAACAAGATTAGATTCCTCACATCTTTGAAGTACCTGTCCTAAATTATGTAAGCACACATCGAATGATGATCCATAAACGGAGAAATCATCCAAAAACACTTCTATGAAACCATCAATGAAATCGCCAAACAAAGACATCATGCAATGCTGGAAAGTAGCTGGTGCATTACACAATCCAAATGGCATTCTCCTAAATGCAAATGTTCCATATGGGCAAGTGAAAGTAGTATTCTCTTGATCTTCAAGTGCAATGGGTACTTGAAGATAACCAGAGTAACCATCTAAGAAATAGTAATATTCATGTCTTGCAAGTTTCTCTATCATTTGATCAATAAATGGCAAAGGAAAGTGATCTTTCCTAGTAGCCTCATTCAATTTCCTATAGTCTATGCACACCCTCCAGCTAGTTATTGTTCTTGTGGGATTTAATTCATTATTTTTATTTAAAATTATAGTGGTCCCACCCTATTTTGGCACAACTTGAACAGGACTTACCCATGATGAATCAGAGATAGGATAGATAATACCTGCTTCGAGCCCTTTAAGAATTTTTGTCTTCACTACCTGTTGCATTTTAGGATTTAACCTTCTTTGTGGTTGTGCCTTGGGTTTGCAGCCTTCTTCCATCAAGATTTTGTGTGTGCACACCAAAGCATTAATCCATTTTATGTCGGAGATGCTCCATCCGATAGCCAATATATGTTGCTTGAGCACCCTTACCAACTTTTCCTCTCGAAAATCTGTCAAATTAGAAGAAATAATCACAGGTAAAGTGGAACTTTCTCCCAAAAATATATATTTCAAATGAGAAGGTAATGGTTTAAGTTCCAAAGCTGGAGGTGTTTCAATGGACAGTCACAATTGCTTGGTAGAGGTCAGTCCATCCAGTGGTAAAAATTTTCCTTGTCTTGGCTTGGACCCTTCTTGACCAGCCTCCAAATAGTTCAAAACCTCCTTAATTTCTTCATCCAAGACCTGCACGTTTTCACAAGAATTATGAATGCAGCTTTCTAAAGGATCATCTAATTTAGATGCATTGATTTCAGCTGCCCAAAYATCAATGCAATCGATTGCATATATTTCATGTTCAATTGTGTTAGGATACTTCATGGTCTTAAATACATTAAATACTACTTCTTCACCATTGATCCTAAGAGTAAGTATACCTTTTTGCACATCAATTAAAGCATTACCAGTAGCAAGAAAAGGTCTCCCTAAAATCAGAGGCATTGTCCTATCTTCCTCCATATCCAACACAATGAAGTCAGCAGGTATAATAAAATTGCCCACTTTGACTAAAACATCTTCTACTATTCCCCTAAGATAATTAATACTTCTATCAGCTAATTGCAAGGTAATAGTAGTAGGTGTTAGTTCATGCAATACAAGTTTTTCAAAAATAGAATATAGCATTAGATTTATACTAGCACCTAAATCACATAAAGCTTTCTCAAACTCAATATCTCCTATGGTGCAACGAATAGAAAAACTCCCTGGGTCCTTGAGCTTTGGGGGCAATTTATTTTGAAGAATTGCTGAGCACTCTTCGTTAAGTTTCACCATTTTGTACTCCTCCCATTTCCTTTTATTTGACATCACCTCTTTCAAGAATTTGGCATATCTTGGCATCTGTGACAATACATCAAGAAGAGAAATGTTAATATGTATTTTTCTAAACACTTCTAGAAATTTTTTGAATTGTTTATCCGAAAAGCTGCAAAAGAATTTATATGAGGCACTCCCCTTTGATCAGCTCAGTCATTATTCCATTGGTAGCTATTTGATACCATTTCTTCCACTAGATCATAGGCTTCCTCTGGAGTTTTCCTCATGATTGTGCCTTCTACAGCTGCATCAATAATGGAGCGATTAGATGGAGTAATACCATTATAAAAAGTTTAAATTTGACGCCAAACTGGTATTCCATGGTGAGGACACTTCCTAAGCATCTCTTTAAATCGTTCCCACGCCTCATACAAAGATTCCCTCTCTTGTTGAACAAAAGTAGTGATATCATTGATCAATTTGGCTGTTTTAGAGGGAGGAAAATACTTAGCCAAAACTTTTTGAGTCAAGTCATTCCAAGTAGTGATACTTCCTGTAGGGAGTGAGTTAAGCCAATCCTTAGCTCTATCACGTAATGAAAATGGAAAAAGTCTAAGCCTAATAGCATCATCGCTAACTCCATTATGCTTGAATGTGTCGCATATTTCTAGGAAGTTAACAATGTGTGCATTAGGATCATCACTTGGCAACCCACTAAATTGAATACTCGTTTGGATCATTTGGATAATTGCAGGCTTGATCTCAAAATTATTGGCTTGAATCGTTGGCTTGCTGATGCTAGAAGTAGTCCCATCAATTGTTGGACAAGCATAGTCCAAAAGAGTTTGATTTGCTTCGTCTGTCATCTCTTCCTCAACTTCTTCTGCCGGTTTGCCTTCTTCAACCTTTTTTCTCTCTTTACTTTTGTTGGCCTGGAAAAAGTCTAAGCCTAATAGCATCATCGCTAACTCCATTATGCTTGAATGTGTCGCATATTTCTAAGTTAACAATGTGTGCATTAGGATCATCACTTGGCAACCCACTAAACTGAATACTCGTTTGGATCATTTGGATAATTGCAGGCCTGATCTCAAAATTATTGGCTTGAATCATTGGCTTGCTGATGCTAGAAGTAGCCCCATCAATTGTAGACAAGCATAGTCCAAAAGAGTTCGATTTGCTTCGTCTACCATCTCTTCCTCAACTTCTTCTGTCGGTATGCCTTTTTCAACCTTTTTTCTCTCTTTACTTTTGTTGGCTCTTTGAAGTATGCGAAGGGTTCTCTCTATTTCAGGGTCAAATTCTGCTAGTTCCTTGCCTCTAGTGCGTGTCATACACTAATAATCTGAACAAAGCAAGAATTTGAACACATTAAATAAAGTGTAAAATCCAAATTAACCAAGGTTAACAAGTTCTAATATTATTTTAGGATAAAATCCCCAGCAACAGTGCCAAAAACTTGGTAGTTATAATTATATAACCCTAGCAAGTACACTAATTATCAAGTAGTATAAAGATATCGTTCCCACGAGGATTTAACAAAATAAGAACTAAAACTATAGTTTCCCTTAATTATTTGGACAACTGAATTTTGGACCTAGCAATTTTAACTATTGAAAATTAAAGATAAAAGAAATAAAAAAACAAAGGCAATCAATGACTGAACTTGCAACGATTTAATTGAAAGTGCTAGGACTATTGGTCCACCTAACCATTCCAATGAACATCAATTTATCAAATTAACCAAGATAATTCATTATTTTCATAAGCTGAATTTTTTCCTAATTTATTTAATATTCCCTTCCAGGATATATCAAACCTACTTCTATCAAGTAACCCTTTGATTCCTCTATTAGAGTTCTTGAGATAGAAAGTGCACTAAGTTCTATGAAAAACTGTATCGTCAGATGAATCATGCATATATATTCCTATATACCATTCGATTCACACTATGAATTATTTAGTCTATTATATGAATTCCCCTTCCGATTCAAAACCAAATCAACTAAGAGATGGCCAAGCTCTTAATTGCATTGCGCATAATAACTCATAAACAATATGAAAATAAAAACAACTTGGTTAAATTAAATAAAAATCAATCCATGGTCGTGGTTAGGCTTTCCATAGCCCTAGCTACAAATAAACTAGTTCATGATAAAGGAAATTAGACAAAGAAGGTACAAGAAAGAACTCATGATGTCGCCCTTGAGGTTGAGATCGGTGAACTTGTCTTCTCCTTGTCGCCACCCAACTCCTTGTTTGTCTCCTTCTCCTTTTCTGCCACCTTCCTCTATATCCCTTTTCTTTTGGAACCCTTCTCTTTATATAATACTGGAAAGATAAGGGTTCCCTATAGATTATCTCCTATAGGATAGGATTTGAATTCTCCTAAACAACTTCCTCTTCTCAGCACAAAAATAGGAATCCAGATATGGATCGAATCTGCCATCTTATCCTTCCAAAATAAAAGGAAATTCTTGGGCTGAATCCACCTGGAAATTCGCTCTTTTCTTTGTTCGTCGCCTCCTTCCTCTCTTCACTTCAACTTGCGCCATAGATTGAGATTTCTACCAATTCGTATTCAATTCTTCAATTCCAAGCCCATCGTACCTGCAACATTAATTTGGCTTCATTGACTACGAAAGTTAAATAGAATTTATAAATTAAGCACAATTTCTGTCAAAATTAAAGGGAATTATCTACAATTAATATATACACTTTGCACTCTATCACCTATAAGGCCTAGTTTTAAAAGGTTAAAACTACAAAAGCCCACTAACTACAGGCAAGCTATATGGGTCGAACTGCTAACTGCTATTCAGCCCTTATACTTAGATAATATTAATAAGTAATATTATGGATTAAAATGGGCTTTATTAATGGTCTTTACATATATTAATTGATTGGATCAATTCTATCCCTGCATGTGATGTATGGATGTGTATTGTGCAACGTACATGGGCATAAGTGCTTGGCCCATGCAGATACGATAGTGGCTCTTGCACATACCATGGCTGAATGCACATCATTGCCATGGTGTCCCTTAGGGTCATTGGATGATCTCCCTTAGTGGTGGGCCCCACACCCCTGAAAAGGATACATGCGGAACCCTATCCGTTTAGGGCCCACCAGAAATCTGGCTGTATGAAAGTCAGTGGGAGCCACTTTGGTTTGACCTAAATTAAACTAGGACGTAACTTTGTTCCCTCCTACAATATGAGTGCATGTGATAGGGAGA
>NW_010729249.1:356706-382966 GCF_000365185.1 Nelumbo nucifera
AGAGGCTGGGCTGAACCCATGTGGCTGATGTGTAGATCAATGTTTGGGTCCCACGCCATACAAAGAAGCCCAACTGGGCGGCAGTTTGAGAGGCTAATGAGCACATAAGACTTATTGGGCCTAAAGCCCAGTTTGAACTAGTTTAGTTAGACTAATTAAAGAGGGACAAATCTGGGATTTGGATCAATAGATAGGATAGGGTCTTACCTTATCCACTCATAGAGTGTAGATCCAAATAGAGATTTGGATCTGGAAACCTCCAAATGAGATTAGGAGAGAGTTGATCTAATCTGCAAATAAGATAAGGATTTATCCTTATCACTTAAAGAGAGTCTAGATTCAAATAAGGATTTGAATCAGGAAACTCCTAATGGGATTAGGAGCTGATCTCTTTAAGTCTATAAAAGGAGGAGGGGGCGAACCATTCAGTCCATCCAAAAATCTCAAAGTCCTAGAGATCACCAAGAGAGAAGACAGCTACGCCATCTTTTGCTCTTGCGTTCTCCTACTGTTGCAGCCAACTGCTAGTTTGATCTCCAGTTTTGTAGGAGCGATCAAGAATAGTTCTTGATATCAGTCTTTGGAGAAAGGCTGATCTGAAGTCGTGCTCACAACCTCCATCGAATTCTCGTTGAAGGATTCGGTTCTTGGGAAGAACACTACTGATTCTACTCCACCCTACACTGTGTCATCTTCAGTGGGAGCAGTCTTTGGAGATTTTCTTTGGGCGTAAGCACCTTCATTGGGAGATACTATTTCTTCGTATCAGGTATATCCCTCTCCTACCTTTTGGTTTCAGATCTGGTTCGGTTCTTGGTTCAAGATTGATCCTTGAAAATGCAGATTTTCTAAAACAGGGAATGTGATTCCCAGATGGGAGAGAGAGAAATTTTTGAAATTTCGTCCTACCTTCCTGCAGGGTTCAACCATCCATATGATGGATCTCTCATCCCCTTCACTTGCATCAAAGAAATCAAGAGTTTCTCCTTTAATCATCTTAGTTCGTGCTGTCGAAATAGAGTTCCTTGTTTCACAAGTAATTTTGGCACAAAGAGCAACAACCCTTTTGTCAATCACGATTTGCTCTTCTCTGGGGCATTCTTTTGAGATAGTAGGGAGAGAGGAACGTCATTCCTTCCGAGTGAGGTTCAAAGGATCCACGTATGTGTTTCCCACAATCAAGAACATCTTTAGAGCATAAGAAATAGTTGATCAAGCTTTCTTTGACAATTTTGGACCCTTTGTTGACCCAACGGGAGTCTAATATTCCCTCCAGTTCCATAATCAAATCACCATCTTTAGTCAGTGGAGGTAACTCGGTACTAGCAGCAATTGTTTCACCCAATTTCTTCTTTAGAAGGGACACATGAAAGACCGGGTGAATGCGAGAACCTTGTGGAAGCTTGAGCTTGTAGGCCACCTTTCCAAGTTATTCTTCAATCTGATATGGCCCATAGAACCTGCTCAAGCTTTTGATAGGCTCATATAAACACATATTGCTGGCAGTAGGGATGAAGCTTCAAAAACACAAAGTCCCCCACTTGGTATTCAATGTCCCGGCATTTGGAATCTACTAGCTGTTTCATTCGATTGGTCGTTGTATGTAAATTTTCCTTAAGCTATCGTAGCAAGGCATCTCGAGAAGCTAAGATTTGGTCAACTTGATTTACTGGACAAGAACCTTCATGGTAATGTGGAATTGTTGGGGGGGCCTTCCATATAGAGCTTGGAAGGGAGTCATTCCTATAGATGCATGATAGGTAGTATTGTACCAAAAATCAGCCCATGGAAGGAAAGAATGCCACTTATGGGGCTGTTGGTAAGCAAAGCACCGAAGGTATTGTTCAATACAACGGTTGACCACTTCCGTTTGTCCATCTGTTTGTGGATGGTAAGCAGAGCTCATCTTCAACTGTGTGCCCAACAATTTGAAGAATTCTTGCCAAAAATGACTGACAAACACCGAATCTTGATCACTTATGATGGACCGAGGCATGCCATGAAGCTTTACAACTCCTTCAATGAATTTTTCAGCCACCAATTTTGCTGTATACGGGTGGGAGAGAGCCAAAAAATGTGTTGATTTGCTCAACCTGTCAACCACGACAAGAATTGAATTTTACCATAGTGGAAGGCCATCGATGAAGTCCATAGTGACATCATCCCATACTTGACAAGGAATTGGAAGTGGCTGTAGAAGTCCGACAGGTGACAAATTCTCATATTTAGTTCATTGGCACACTTCACAAAAGGCAACATAATTCTTCACTGCTTGGTGCATGGATGGCCAATAAAATTGTTGTGCTAGTCTCTTGTATGTTCTCAGTACACCCGAATGCCCACCAATTGGAGCACCATTGAATTGTCGCAAAAGTTGTTGGGTGATGTTGGAATGAGGAAGCACCACCACTTGGTTTTTATAACAAACCAACCCGTTGCGCTAGCTGTAAGGAACACCTAGGTTTTTGGTTGCTTGTTCGCTAATTTTTTTTAGGTAAGGGTTGTCACCAGCTTCGGCTTTGATTGTATCCCATAATTGAGTTTGAGACACAAACAAGGCATCAAGACTAGGACTACCCGCCACCCGTGATAGTGCATCAGTTGCATTGTTCTTCCAGCCTGGCTTATATTTGATCTCATAATCATAGCCAAGTAGTTTAGTTACCCACTTTTGTTGCTCGGGTGTTGCTATGCGTTGCTCCAACATGTACTTGAGGCTGCGTTGATCAGTTTGGATGTAAAACGTCCAGCCTAACAAATATGGTCTCCATGTCTGAATTGCATGAATGATTGCTAGCATTTCTTTTGCATAAACTGACCATGAGCATTTGGTAGCGCCCAAGGCTTGACTCATGAATGCAATAGGCCTTCCTTGTTGTGTCAGAACTGCCCCTATGTCGTCCCCTGAATTATCCGATTCAATGATAAATGGTTCATTGAAATTTGGCATTGCAAGCGTTGGTGTAGTAGTCATGGCCTTTTTGAGCTCTTGGAAAGCATTTTCTGCTTCATCTGGCCATCCAAAATGTCCCTTTTTTAGGAGGTTGGTGAGAGGACGTACTATGATGCCATAGTTGCGGACAAATTTCTGGTAATAACCTGTAAGTCCTAAAAATCCACACAACTCAGAGACATTAGTAGGCCTAGGCCAATTCAGCATTGTTTTAATTTTTCCTTGATCCACCTTAACTCCTTGAGGAGTTACAATATGCCCTAAGTATTCCAATTCTTGTACACCGAAGGCACATTTGCTGAATTTGACAAAAAATTCTTGTTGCCTTAGTATTTCAAAAGCTTTTTGAACATGTTCAAGATGCATGGTCCAATTGGGGCTATAAATTAAAATGTCATCAAAGAAAACTAGTATAAATTTGCTGAGGTAAGGGCGAAATATTGAATTCATAATTGCTTGATAGGTAGATGGAGCATTACAAAGACCAAAGGGCATAACTAAGTATTCATAATGACCATTATGAGTATGAAAGGCAGTTTTATGAATGTCTGTGGGATGCACTCATACTTGGTGGTATCCCGCCCGTAAGCCTAGTTTGGTGAAATAAGTAGCTCCATAGAGCTCATCAAGCATGTCATCAACTATAGGAATTGGAAATCTCTCTTTAATGGTTACAGCATTAAGTGCTCTATAATCAGAGCAAAAACGCCATGAACCATCCTTCTTCTTGACCAATAAAATAGGAGATGAAAAAGGACTAGTGCTAGATCTTATAAGCCCCAATTTTAATATGTCATGAACTTGATTTTCAATTTCAGCTTATTGAAAATTGGCATACCTGTATGGTCTCACATTAATGGGCTCGATTCCTTCTTTCAAATTGATGTGATGATCTATTTCTCTTGTAGGAGGGAGGTGCGTCGGCTCTTGGAACAAGTCTTCAAATTTCCCCAATAATTGTTTCATATCAGGATTGACATCCTGTGACGTAGGATCGACTGCGGATTGAAGACAAATAGCAAACATGGAACTTCCTTGCCGTATATCTTTGAAAATAGCTTTTACTGATGCGGGTTGAATTGACTGCGTATCAATCCCTTGCATTTTTTGAGTTTGGTTGCTCCACTGGAATTCCATTGTTAATTGCTTCCAATTACATACCACTGTTCCCAATTGTTCCAACCAAAGGACGCCTAAGACCAAATCCAGCCCAATTAAAGGTAAAGAATATAGAGTGCGGACAAAAGGAATACCTTGGAGTAGAACTTGGACATCTTCGAATCTTCCTTGGCATTTTAATGGCCTTCCACTCGCCACCTTGACATTGAAAGGTTCGGTTGGGACCACTGGTAATTGCAACATATTGGCCACCCTTTCACTAATAAAATTATGAGTAGACCTGCTATCAATTAGTACAACCACCTCATAAGGTCCAATCTTTGCCATCCACATTGTTTTATAGGCTGTCCATCCTGAGAATGCATGAAGTGATATCTTGGGTTGTGATTCCATTGAGCCTTCAGTTTCTTCATCATCTGAATATTCATCACTGCCTTCTAACAGTAGAAATTTTGGCCCTTTACGCCTATGAGTCGGTGTAAATTTCTCATTACAATTGAAGCATAGCCCTTGTGCCCTTTTCTTCTACATCTCGTCCCAAGTGAGCCTTTTCATAGGCGAAGCTGTCGTGAATTTTGTTGAAGAAGGGGAGTTAGCAATGGATCGATTGAAAGGTCGTGTGGCTTTCCTTTGGTGAATCAGCTGCTCATTTCTCATCTATGCAAGGCTAATAGCTTCTTTAACGATTTCGGCTTGAACATTCTTATGACATCAGCTATTTCTGGTTTGAGGCCTCCCATGGATGTCCTTACTAAAGCCTTTTGTGTCCAACCTTGTACCCAATTTCCCAGCCATTCGAACTCTTTTTGATAATCACATAAAGAGCCCACCTATTTAATCTTTGACAATGCTTCATCAAAGTCATCACATTCGGTAGGACCAAATCTTTCCCAAAGTTCCTCTTGAAAAATTTCCCATGTCACCTCCTTGCCTTCTTTCTTATAGGATCTTCCATTGCCACCATTGATTAGCTTCGCCTTCCAAATGGAAAGAGGCCAAGGACCCCTTTTGTGATTCAAGGGTGCCTTGATACTCAAAAAATTGATCCACTCTTGTGAACCATTCGGTGGGGTCATCTCCAAAAAATCGAGGAAACTCCAATTTGGCTAACTTGAAAGAGAACAATTGTCGTCCTCCTTTAGAGTTGTCTCGAGATTCTTCTCTTATGTTGCGGGAACGCCTATTAGGAGAGTTTGCATTAAGTTCGGAATTGTTGCTAGTAGATGCAGCTCGGTTGGAGAGTAGGACTTCAGGTAATTTGCTGATGGCGTCTTCTAATTGGTGCAACTTATCAGATACACTGATCTCCATTCGACTAAGGCTATTTTGGAGTCCTCCAAGTCCAGCCTCTAAATTCTCAATCCTTTCCTTATTATATATATAATAAAAATTATTTATTAATATGTGTATGTATATATGTATGTATAAGCTTGATTAGGCTTGTGAGCCTCATGTGTCGAGCTTCATTAGGCTCGAGCTTAGCTCAATTAACAAACGAGTCTATAAATTGAACTCGAGTTTGACTTGAAGTTTGGTTTAGACTGAACAAAATCGAGCATTTTATGAACCAAGCTCTTGTGAACCTAGGCCCAACTAATTAAATAATGTAAGAATGACTTCCCTTTCGAATTTTGAAAAAAAAGAAACTAGAAAATTGAAAGCAGGTAAATATCGATACAACCCTATGCATATCAGGATGTAACTTACAAGTCACAAACTCAAAAATCTGAAATGGCAGCCCCCTCCTTATCTATTAGTAGCCCCCCTATAAACCCCATCCGGCCCGTATATTTGGCATCAACCTACGGGGCAGGATTCAATCCATCCCTACAAATCTTATAAAAACCCCTAATATCTAATCTAATCTAAGTTATTGTACTAAAACAAAATGCGTACGGTAAGAATGCCTCTATTAACACTTGTCGCTTATGATTGTAACACGTATCCTTGTGCAGGTTTCGTTTCCTTTTTTACCCTTCACAAGCGTTTGAAACCTACCTATTATTGGGTATCGATTTTCGGTTTCCTTTTCTTCCTCCCTGGTTCACCTCTCCCGAGGAGGCTAACTAGACTTGACTTGTATGCATAGGAGACCGACACCATTTTACATTAGAGAGTTCATACTAACCTCTTTTCGTCCCAGAGGAAGCAAGAGCATTAGAACTATCCAAGGTTCAAAATATCGATACTCCCGATATGTTGGTATGGGCGTATCAAGCGAATCGATACAGTGTTTCAGGCTTCTTTTTATTTTTTGTCACAACCGGTTCAGGGGGTTCGGTTTAGATCTCCTCTACCCCTTGAACTGGTCAGACTTCCGATACACCCATTATAGAGGCGTATGAAGGGGTCCCGGAACAATACATATTGACTGATACGGGCCGATATATGTCAATTCTTTGAACCTTAGAACTCGCATTTATTTTCCCATTGTTCAAGTTTAATCTACATGGCTGTACTTAACTTGTATGTTCCAAGCAACATATTGAATGAATGAATGCTTCTTGCAGTTTTCATACAATTCCTTAAAATTGTTTTGATAACATGTTTTTTTCTTTTTATTTTTTTTTCTGGACCCTTTATTTGATAGTTATCAAACACGCACTTGACTTTGGTGAGGCCTGATGTAGGCCTTCACTTAAATTTGGCCTCTCTCGGCCTGTCGTTTTTTTTTTCCTGAGTTTTTGCTAACACAGAGCTTGATATTGATCAATCCTAAATCCTAATTTGCATTATTTTTGTGATTCGAGTGGGCCTGAAATGGGCCTTTAATCCTTTTATGTTAGTTTGTATTGTTTAACTAAATACGGACTTGACTTTGGTGGACCCTAACTTGTATTATTTTGTACTTTGGGTGGGCCTGAAATGGGCCTTTAATCCTTTTTTCATTCATTGTTTTGTATTGTTTAATTAAATACAGACTTAATTTGGTGGACCTGAATTTGTAATATTTTTGTGTTTCGAATGGGCTTGAAATGGGCCTTCAATTCTTTTCTACTTTCTGATTTGTATTGTATAATTAAATACTGACTTTACTTTGGTGGAGCCTCAAATGGTATCCTACAACTAAATAAGAACTTCATTTCGGTGGGGCTTGCTATTAATTAATCCTAAAGAAAAGGAAAGAACTTGCCCCTGTTAACAGTGGAAATCCTTTGCATTTCGTGGGCCTAAATTGGGCCTGAATTTTTGCAAATGAGAGTGGCACCATTATTAATTTTCGTGCCTGATATGGGCTTGAATGGGCCTCTGTTAACAGTGGAACTTCCCCCCACCCCTTTTTTTTTCTTTTTTTGGGAAAGCCGTTAGTTGATACTAGGCCTAAAATGGGCCTGAATTTTTGTGCCTGATATGGGCACCATTATCAAGCAAAACGGGCCTGAATTTTTTGTTTTCATGTAATGTCAAATTATGCCACTTGTCTAATGTTTCAAGCAAGGTTCAAAAGATACAGGGCAATACGCCGGTAGGGCGTATCGGCATGTATCAGTACTGTTTTTCTGTTTTTTATTATTTTTATTCGAATCTGGTTGAGAGGGGCCGGTCTACCCCCTGAACCACTTGCCAACCTGAAACACCCACTGTAGGGGCATATCTGGAAGGCTCGGATATTTTGAACCTTGGTTCCAAGGACAGGGAGAGTGGAATTCCAACTAAACAAAAGTTCAGCAAACGCCCCATTTTTTTTTTTTTTTTGGGGGGGGGGGAGCCCTTAGTTAATACTATGGTTTTAAATATAGATGTATTCTGAATATAAATGTATTCAAGGGCCAAAACCATCTATGGTACTTTTGGTGTTTATGAATAACAGAGGATAAACATTAGGTTTGTACTTTGACTCTTTGAGTGAAATGGGCCTTTACAACTTTTCTGTTTAGTTTATATTGTTTAATTGAATATAGAGTTGACTTTGACTTTGGTGGGCCCTAATTTGTAATATTTTTCTACTTTGAGTGGGCCTGAAATGGGCCTTTAGTCATTTCAGGTTTGTGTTGTGTATTCTCTGATTGGGGTGGTGGGTTCAAGGTGAGTTGATAAGGTTGGAACTCAACCATAGGAGTAGTGATAAATCCGGCTGCCTTAACTGTGGAAATCCTTGGCATTTCGTGTACATCCAAACAAGCACCTAATCTTCAAAAGGTAAAGACATTCATTTCAAATTTCTCATGTTTCGACATCATGCTAATTAAATAAGTAGCATCTTCATTCTTCATTTTTCGTATTTTCAGCTCGAAAGAGAAAGGTCTTCATATGAGAAAGCAATCAGCCTTTAAAGCAGAGTCCATAACTTGTTCGCTTCCAAAATGTTTTGATATTTTTTGTTAATTATTGATATAACAGTCTAACTTTATTGAAAATTGGGTGCTATTCCATCAAACTATTGTTTTTAAACTCAACTCTCTCAATATGTAATTTACTATAAAACCTATTGTTCACATGGGTGAATTTAGACAACTAATCACTTAATTTTGTTTTCAGCAGATGGAGCAATAAAATTTCCAACTGAATGAAATTGTAAAAAATATAATAGACAAGTTGAATACTTTTACCTATAGCTTTGCATCTTTAAGGTTTTATTGGCCCGTGTTGAGCACGGGCCCCCTCTGCTAGTCTATATATTAAAATGGAATGTGCCAAGCTGGCACTTTCATGTTTTTTGGTTATTGTGGGGAAGTATTTATCTTGTTTCTGGTTGTTTTTGAAAAGTACTTATCTTTTTTTTCTTTTCTTTGAATTTTTCTCATTTTAAATTTACAAAATAATTCATGTGGCCAATGAGGTTTAAGACTTTTATCTCTCTCATCACATCACTATTAACTCCGTCTCTTCTTTCTCATTAACTCCTAATTATCTCTTCTCATTAATTATGCCACTAACTCTCTCATCTTTATTACTCCATTAAATTGCCTAAATTCATTAACTTCATCTATATCTATATCCATTCACTCAACAAATAAAACTAGTGTTTTAAAAATTGACTTGGAGGCGAATAACTTTTTCCTCTAGGTCATAGGCCAACGGTTACACTATTTGGGTTAGTTAAATCAATCCATGACACATCATCCAGCTATATATGTATAATATGATATAATATAAGTACATTTCTTTTATGTGTGTTTATATTATTTTAGGTTCCATTTGTACTTTTTATTTAAGTTTTTAATTTTTTATAAATGAAAGTGTTAGAAATTGAAATTTGAGATAATAAAATAAGGTTTTTTTTTTGTATAGTGAGGTTGCAAAGATTGTGAAAAGTTACCCAAAATGAAAAAGTTCCCCAATAAGACAACAAAGCACAAAGTTAAGTCCTCTAAAAGTTTTCAATATATTATATATTGTAACCCATAACCCGATGACTAGATCAAAAGGGTCAATGGATCAACTACCTAGGTTGAATGGATTTTGACAAAATAGTGTGTTTTAGGAAACCAAGAATTATAAATAGGGCTGAGTGATGGTTTGAATGATTTAACCATCTGAGTCAATGACAATTGAAAACATTAAATAAAACATTTTAAAAAGTATAATCTATTTATATTCTATTTGAAATAATAAAAACTAATTAATCATAGTAAAAATAATTTTAAATTACTTAAACAAGATAAAAATAATTATTGTCGATAAAAATATTTGTATTAATATAATAAAAAACAAATAAATTAATAAAAATTAATAAGATAAATTATAAACTAATATCCATTTAAAATTAATATAAAACTAATACAAAATTATCTAATAATAATTAATTTTTATTAATGAACTTAATTTCCATTGAAAAATAAAAATTTAATATAAATTAATAAAATTTATTAACCTGATCAACTTAAATCTATTACCCATATATAAAAATGAGAATGAGACAAGTAGAATGGTCGAACACCCTTATTTTGATTTTCCAATATTACCCCTGCAAATGCTTGTTTGTCCCATTCTCATATTTTATTTTATTTCTATTGATTAACAAACCATATATAAAAATTAGAATTACTCCTTTTTAGTTCCAATTATATCCCTTCACTTTTTTATTCCAACCTATGACAATTCTTCCGTATGTGGTTGCACAGGAGGCAAAAAGGGTCAGTTTCTTTTTTACACCTGTTTTTATAAAATGAATGCAAGTGCACAAGTGTTCTCATTTTGTAACCTCATTCAACTATTTGGTTCAATAAGCACAAGAAGCCATTTCTGACTATACACAAAAAACCCTATCACTCTTCTCTTTGTTTTGTAGGTTTATTAAGCTTAAGAGGTCTCTATCGACCCTACAGGAGAAACATTTTGAGATATGTATCTTCTTCTTTCACAACACATAGAAAAGGTCCCCATCATTTATTTTCTTCCTTTTTCTAATAATATAAAAAGTTATTTTTACAGGTTTACTTTTAAAGATAATAGACATGTAGAACCAAATAGATGTATTGGAACTTAGAAATGGTGATGAGGAGGACTGTTGTATTTTTTGTTTGGCAAGTTCCCCTTTCACTCTTCACCTCTTGGGACTATTGATTTGGTAAACCCAAGAAACCAATGCTGAAGGTTTTAAAAGCTATTTTTCTTGTGCATCTCTATTTGAATTGATTGTTGTAATAACAAACCTTTTTTTTATAATACTTAACAACTGAGTTTTTTTTGTGATAGTAATAGCTAACCTTTGTTTTACATTCAAAGCCTCATTTCATTGAACTACTGAGTTTTTTATAATACTTAACAACTGAGTTTTTTTTATAATACTTAACAACTGAGTTTTTTTTGTTTGGCAAGTGGAGGATGCTTGATGATGGTACACCCACAATTTTATTTGTCTATTCAGGTCTCATTGAAATCACCATCTCCATATTTTGGATGGCAATCAAACCCCATATGACACTAGAGGTTCGCCTCAATTTCCACGATTAATCATTAACTCTCAAGATAAATCCACTTTTAACATTTCATTAAATTATAGAGAGGGGGTGGCTTTCCCCCTGGTGGCACACCTGAACCTTGGTGCACCTTACTTGAGACGGGTAGTGCTTTTCTTTTTTTTTTTTGGAATTTAAGAAAATTTTATATTTTAGTTTACAATTTTTATCAATTGTTAATATTTCCTAACCATAGGATCGTATAAACCAATCATGTAGTGAATTGATAATGAAATATGGAATCTCATTGAAGTTGAATCTCTTCTACCCATTAGAATTGAATTGTTCATATGATTAGAGCAATCCCTCTTAAGAAACCAGATCAGGAAAGTGTCATAGGATAAGACAAGTGGGTTTGGAGGCCGGTCGACTAAGGATGGAAATGTAACAGTTAAATCAACCTATGAAGTTCTCTTCACTCGTAAATATGCCAACATGACTATTTTCCTTATCGAATTTATTCTTATAGGATTTAACATATTTTATGTGGTTGCTAATTCAAGGCAAACTTTCAACATCCGCTTGACTTTATCAATCAAAAACCCTGTTTGTCAAATATGTAATTAGGAATCTGAGGATTTAAAGCATTTATTTACAAACTATGATCTCAGTAGAAATATTTAGACATATCTGGATATTAATCCAAGTGCTTAAAAGGACTTCATACAATGGGTAAATCATTTGTTAAAAATTCTCGACAAAAGAAACCTCACACTTTGTGGATAATATGAAAATCTAGGAATGAAAAGATTTTCCAATAAATAAATACATGGAATCGTTCCCCAACACAAGTCTTATGGTTCAGTCAAAAGAAGCATAGTATTGACTACGGTAGGATAGTTCAAGGATTATAGGGGGTCCCTTTCTTCCCCTTTTCTGAAAAGATAATGATTCAAAACTTCGTACCATGTTTTTTAAAAATGACTCGGAGACCAAACCATCCTTCATACCTCTATGTTTAGTTTACCAAAAAAGCTCTTCCAAACATGTGCTTGGTCAACCTTTAGCATTTCTAAATGTTCAATACGGGCATTCTACTAGTTCTATTTAAAATGTGAATYGAGTTTTCTCATCCCAGACCATGGATCGATGCCAATCCACGGTTTATAGGGGGTTATATCCCTTCTTTCTATTAGCATTGGAGAAAAGGTACAAATACTTTACTCGGTTAGCATTTTGAAAGAAAAGGTATTGATAAAAGGTACAATACATAAAATAACAATAGAAATTAGTCAATTTTCTTTGGTACAGATTCTTTCTATTAGCATTGGGGAAAAGGTACAATACTTTACTCGGTTAGCATTTTGAAAAAAAAAAAAAGGTATTGATAAAAGGTACAATACTTTAAATAACAATAGACATTACCCAATTGGAATTAGATGAGCAACGTTTAATTGGACTTGGATGAGCACCGTTTGATTGAATGTCATAAAGCTCCTTCATCTATTCTTCTTCTTCTTCTTAATAAAGCTCGTATTTTACCGTTATCTAACAACCCTTTAATTCAGTTCAGTCACTTTACCAGTTATCAAACAGCCCCTTAATTAATTCAAATTAATTTGCCTTCAGTCACTTTAGCTGTTATCAAACAGCCCCTTAACGGAAGAATGATTGTAACGGAATTCATTAATTCCGTAATTAAATGAGATCCAAACACAGCCTTACCTCTTACCAGTTAGAGAATTTCGACCGGACGTGCCCCTTCTCTCTTGCCTTCCACGTGGTAGCAATGCATGTATCCCACCACCCGGTTCGAGCGTATTTTGCTTACACGAAATCCTTCTAAAATATCTATGGGAAATGGCAAATGTTTGTATGGGTCTCACCTCATGACCTCATCAGAGACTGAGGATTTTTTATAGCGTATGAATTCACAGGTTAATCTTTTGTTTTGAACTCGGAAACGGAAATGTAAATCGATCAACACTCACCAGCCACGACTACGATTAATGCATATATATGACGAACTCAGAATTAAGTTTAAACGGTAAAACCCATCTCCATTACTCCCGCATGAACCTCAGAGATTTAGATTTTCAGAAAAGAAAAGCAAATGACAAAACACAGATCAACAGAGTAGAACACAAACCAACATAATCACGTCCATAATACATATAGATAGATATCTGTTTAGACTGTAACCAATCGACTAACGCTAATTGGTACAGGGAATGAAGGTAAGGAGTTGCTTAGACTCAAGCCATGGCTTCACCACAACAACAGCATCAAACTTCTTCGCCTCTCCCTCTTCTAAAGCCTCGACGTTCAAGTAGTACTTGATCCCTGACACCACTTGTCTCTCTGCTCTCACAACCTCCGAGAACACCAGATAGACATTGCCCCTGCTTCGCTCTTCTTCGCGCTGGCTTCTGTTAAATTCCTCAACCGAAAACCTTCCTAGTTCTTGAACCTCCTCGTTGTCCTTCACATCTTCGATTTCAGTTCTTCCTCCGACCTTTCTTCCGAACCCAACAACTACCGTCGAAGAACAACACAAACCCACAAACAACAACGCCAACAGCAAGGCTGAAGGTCTGTACGTCGCCGGTGCCGCCATGACTGAGAGATATAGCTCAGTAATAGAGAGAGAAAGCAATATGGAAGAGAAGACAGTGTATTGGGTTAAGTGGGTTGTCTCAGAATCTCAATTCTTATAGGAATGTGTGGTTTGGTGTCGCCACATAGAACTGCAGCAGGAGTGGCGTGCCGCGTCTGTGAAAGGTGATGGGTGGTGAAAGACATCTGGCTTTGGTGGGAAAGTGCCAAAGTGGGAACGAGTGCGGAACAGTCCAGTCCAGTTCGTTTCTGGTTCAGTGGTTCTTACTTTTATCACTATATTTAGGTTTTGGTGCCATGGCCTCTAGCTTGTGACTTGTGAGGTCCAATGGAACAGTGCCAACTGGTTTGTCGTTTAGCCTGTTCGAACCCGACCCAATTTCAGTGTCTGGGAGCTTAGGGTTATGGTCCTTTGGTCGAAACTGGGCCTATGGCCTCTAGCTTGTGACTTGTGAGGTCCAATGGAACAGTGCCAACTGGTTTGTCGTTTAGCCTGTTCGAACCCGACCCAATTTCAGTGTCTGGGAGCTTAGGGTTATGGTCCTTTGGTTGAAACTGGGCCTATGCCCAGCCAGGGCCCATTGTAAATTATCTCGACTCACGATTGTTTTGACCAATTGCCCTGGTCTATGCCCACTCAACTTAGGGGAAGCAAACGGATCAAATCAGATTTGAGTGAGAGTATATCTGAATTCGATCCGACATTATTAAGATTTAAATTTCTTGAAAAAAAGTAATAAATTATTAAAATAAAAATAAAAAATATAAATATCTTTTCAATTATTTCTATCATATATATATTTTTTATAAAAAATAATTAATAAAACAAATCCGAAAACAAACCGGTGGGCCATAAATTGAATATTGGCCCTTTAAATGATGGGCCAGATGACGCACTTCAAATAAGTTTTGTGCCTATCCGAGTACAAACGTATCAATATGCTTGATACGTACATCATAATAAATAGGATTGGTGCTAGATCTATATTGTCGCACCAAAGAATCAGTTCAATGTGACATAAATGTGCCTCTAGCACTCGGTCTGGTCGTTTCTCTGCAATATTAAAAGTTTGGCTCTGGCCAACACCCTAGCTCTTCCTTTGGTGAATATTCTTACTCCTCACTAGTGTGCAGATATTCCTATTCTTCTCTTCTGCAAAACTTAATTGCTGCTACCATGTACCATCTTTGGGGAGGAGGGTTGGCCCAACGTTCAGAGATCTGACCAGGCACATTCTACTACACCCTCTTGTGTCCTGGGCAATTTTAACTCTATCTCTGTTGATGGTGAAAAGTTGGGAGGCTTTTAGGCTGTGTTTGGTTTGAATATAAAGGAAAAGTTGGGGACAAAGAAAGGAAAGATAAGGAAACCCTAGTACTGGGAGCAATAATTTGATGGATTTGGGTTATGCAGGACTGCATATACATGGTTTCAATAAAAGATTTAATTCAAACCTTATTCTGGATCGTTTAGATAGGGTTCTAGCAAACCCAAACTGGTGCCCAACTGTTCCCTCATGCTAAGGTCCTTCATTTACCCATTATAGGTAGTGATCACACAGACCCATATTATTATCAACCTCTGAATCTCAAAGGAGGGCGTACCATGTATATGGTAATCTGTACCATGCGCTCCTTTTGGACTAACTCACATGGCAATTTTCTAATGAAGAGTGACCAATGTAAACAGAAACTGCTGCACTGGGAGCAACATGTACAGATTTCTGAGGTGGTAGTGGAGCAAATTAAATTTGTTGAATCCTCTCCAGCCCTACTGATTTAAATGAGCTATCTTATCTTAACCACCACCTAGATACTCTTCTTGCTAAGGAAGAAGCTTAATGGAGCATTTGATCTAGATGTTATTGGTCTGTCCAACTGTTTGGTTGGACAGAATCGGACATTCCCATTTCTGATGAAATGGCCATTCCCTGCCCCTCCCTTAGGAATGACATCTCATTCCTGCTAATTTCAATTCCCATTTTCATTCTTGTCTGAATCAAACAGACTATGAGAATCCTATATTTTTTTCATCTTAAAACTGAAATCTTCCTCTAGCCAGTGGGTTGACGATCATGATGCAATGGTCACAATGATTTTATCTCACTTTGAAACCATATTTACATCGTTACATAGCCTTTTCTCTTAGTCGATTAGACTTTATTTCCACCAATTATGACTGAAGCTGATAAAAATGCAACAATCTGTAGCATGCCTACTTCCGATGAGGTCGTCACTTTATTCTCTATTGGGCCCACAAAAGCACTTGGCCCAGATGGCTTACATGCTATTTTTTATCAACAAGGATGTAATGTTTGTGGTCATGAACTAGTGAAATTTATTCAACAAATTTTCTTAGGCCCTGTTTGGTTCACAGGAACTGGAATGATTTCAGAATATCTAGAATTGGAATCGGAATAATTCAGGTGTTTGGTTGGGTGAAATTAGAATCCGATTCCCCTTTTGGGTGGAATGGCAATCCCCCATTTGAGGGAATCGATCCACCCCCAAGAATCGGAATCCCATTCCCACTCCTTAAAGTTGGGAGAACAAAGCTTGGAGGCATCTAAGGGTTTCATTGGCTATGGACCATGGTTGAGAGCCGGAGTTGGGCAGGAAGATGATCGGTTCTTAAATCTTGAAAAGAAAAGGAAAGAACAAAAGGAGAAGAAAACTGAGAATCAAGCCCAACAGGAAAAAGCACAAAACAGGGAGACAAGCTTGATGAAGCCAAGAAATGAGATGCCTAAAAATGGAGTGCCAACTGAGGGTGAAACTAGAACTCAAACCAGAGATGCAAAGGAAGATGGCTCAGCACTTTAGCAAAAGATTAAAACTCTAGTTAGAAGAAGATTGTTCGCTGAAGATTTCGACAAAGAAGAGGGGATAACAATAATGAAGGAAGTCCGCCGGAATCTCAACGTATTACTGTCTCCGGCAAGAAAGCTCGAGCAGATGTGAGGAGTGAGGAGGTGTGGAGTAGAAGAAACTGTAGTCCTAGTCGAATAAGTCTTTCCTTTCCAGGATATTTTGCAGGTAACAAGATAGAAATCAGTCCTGAAATCAACAGAAGAGGTAAGACGTGTCTAGCTTTACATGCATTACCTCATATGAAAAAGATGGAGGATGGTTGTGTAGACAAGAAAGGGAAGCAGGTTTCCTATCTTGAAGAACAGACAAATGAGGAAGCAAAGGTTTCGTATGAGAATAGAGGAACTTATGAAGGAAGAGAAGACAACCAATGTGTACTAGAAGAAGGTATATGGAGGGACGTGGCAGATACGGGCAATTAGGAGGATCCGAATGACCTGGATCCAAACCCGAATAAGAAAAGAGGGGAAAACGCCCTAGTTTCTCCCTTGTTCGCAGAAATTTGTAGAGAAAAGAGGAGCAGACAGATGAATATGGAGGAAGAAGAGGAGGGAAGAACCAAACGCAGGAAATGAGAGCAAAAGGATGAAGAGCATGGACTGGAGAGTACAGAAGAGGAGATTCTCAGCTACTTCAAAGGAGACGTTGAGTAGCAAACACCAAAGACAACAAATTGGATCTGGATGACAAACTGTGAATAGGTATGCCGAAGCCAGAAAGAAGATTATGTGCAATTTTTCTGTTATCATAATGATCAATCTATAGATATGTGGCCATATGTTCTTGATAATTTTGGTACAGCAAAAAACTCTAAAAATATGGAAGCAAACGTAGGTTTCAAACAAAAGAAAGAAAATTGATGGAAAAAACGCAGAAAGAAAAAAGGGAAAAAAGATGAACTTAGAATGAAAAGAGAAAGCAGAAATATGTTGAGCATAAAGAAAAAAGAAAAATGAGAGCAGTTTGTGATAAGAGAATGCAATAATAAGATGAATATATGGAAAACCAATTTAGGAAATAAAAGTAAGGTATGGAGATCAGACTTAAAGAAATTCTTGCAAAATCAAAACAAAAATAAAAATGGCAAAAAAGTTAAAACTGAGAATAGGAGAATTACTTTTCTTGGAGCTGAAAATAAAAAACTTTTTTTCCATCATTGGTTAGTAAATCAAAAAATAAAAATAAGAGAAAAGAACATTAAAAAATTTCAAAAATGTCAAAAATTCTTGGTTTCTAAAGGATTAACAAAAGTGGAATTATTTGGGCTTGTGGGAGTTGACCCAGAACAACTCCCTTTGTGGAAATGAGAGTCCTCTGCTGGAACTGCCAGGGTGTGGGTTCCCCCTTGACAGTTTGATCAGCAAAAGAGGCCCAAAGGAAGAATAAAGCCCAAATTATTTTTTTCTGTGAAACTAAATGTAGTCTATTAGATTGTACGAAGCAGTTTAATTGCTGAAAAAAATTGGAATTGTTGGGGTGTTGATGATAGAGGTTTAGCAGGAGGCCTAGCTCTTTTCCGGGATGAGAGCTTGAATATCCAAGTCTTAGCAGTAGATAAAAACCTAATTCACACCAAAATTTCTGAAGATAGTAATGGTAAAGAGTGGAACTATACCTTCATATGTGGAGAGCCTGAAAGGAGCAAAAGAATGCAATTCATTGAAAAAATAAATAATTTAGCTGATAGAATAAGGGGATCTTGGTGTTGTATTGGAGATTTTAATATGTTGTTTAACTTTGATGATAAAATAGGGGGAAAAACAATTAGGGTTGGTGAAGTTAGAAGAAACAGAGCTATTATGCATGATTGGGGTTTAGAAGAGATCCCAAACTCAGGGCCGAAATATACTTGGAACAATAAAAGGGATAAAGAAGCAAATATAAAAGAAAAATTAGATAGAGGGCTTTGTAATCTAGAGTGGAAAGAAAACTTCCCTGATGCAAAAATTGTTGTTCTTACAAACCATGGCTCAAATCACCTTCCAATATGCCTAGACACCAACCCAATAACTTTTAAAATCAGAAAGCCTTTCAGGTTTGAAGAAATGTGACTTACTCATAAAACCTGTGCAAATGTTATTAAGGAAACTTGGACTGAAAAGCAAGGCAACCAAGTTGAGTTCATTGTTCCAAGAAAATGTGGACAACTAAGTAAAATTCTGAGGAAATGGAACAAAAAAGATTTTGGGAAAGTCCAATGGTGGATTGAAAATCTAAGAGGAGAGCTTACCAGAGAGAGAGAGAGAAAAGAAATGATCAAATTATGACCAAGAAATGGTCAATCAAATTGAAAAGAGCTTAGGTGAATGGATAAGAAGAGAATAAATTATGTGGGCTTAGAAAGCTAGTGTAAACTGGATCAATTTCGGGGATAGAAACACAAGGTTTTTCCATAACCAAACAATCAGAAGGAAAGCAAAAAATAGGATTTTAAAGCTGAAAAATGAAAGAGGAGAATGGTTTGAGGGTCAAGAAAATATTCAAAATATTTTGAAAAATTATTTCTAGCAAATTTATACATCCTCCTGTCCTATAGAAATTGGTATAGCCATGCAAGGAATCCAACCAATAATAAATGAAGAAACCAATCAAAGCCTAGAAAAAGAGATATTAGAAGAAGAGATTAAAGAAGCCTTATTCCAAATGTCCCCTAGGAAAGCTCCGAAGACAGATGGATTCCCAAATCTCTTTTTCCAGTCTTTTTGGGAACTTGTGAAGGAGGATGTGGTAAGGGAGGCTAGAAAATTCTTCAGCACAGGTGAGATGAGCAGAAGCCTCAACTCAACCTTTATAGCACTAATCCCTAAAATAAAAAAAAAATCCAAAAAATGCATTCCAATTCAGGCCAATTAGTCTCTGTAATACTGTTTACAAGATAATTGCAAAAATTTTAATAAACAGGTTGAAACCAATTTTGAAGAATATCATCTCAGAAAATCAAAGTGCTTTCATTCTTGAGAGAGCCATTTCTAACAATATTTTAATTGCTCATGAAGTTATGCATTACATGAATCATACAAAAGGAAAAATTGGCTTCATGGCAATTGAACTGGATATGAGTAAAGCTTATGACAGAGTGGAATGGGAATTTCTAAAACAAACCACGGAGAAAATGGGCTTTGGGGAAAAGTTCATTTCCTAGATTATTAGTTGTGTTTCCATAGTTACTTACCAGCTCTTAATAAATGGCTACCCTTAAAAAAAATTTACCCTCAAAGGGGTTTAAGACAGGGAGATCCCCTGTCCCCCAACCTTTTTTCTCTTATGCTCAGAAGTGTTCTCATCCATTATCAAATAGAAAGTGACCCAAAAAGAATTCTCTGGCATCAAAATCTGCAAACTAGCTCCAACAATATCTCATTTGTTTTTTGTAGATAACAACTACAAATTTTAAGGAAGCTAGTACTTTGCTGGAAGCCATCTCCCTATTTGAGAGAGCATCTAGACAACAGGTGAATTACCAAAAATCTGAGGTTTTTTACAATAAAAACATGCATCCTAAATTAAAGAAGATGGTCAAATGTGTTAAAAATTAAAAAAGTGGACAAACCATCTATCTATTTGGGTTCTCATTCCCTTGAAAGTAGAAAAAAGAATAAGATTTTTGAGTATATTGCTAAGAGGGTTACAAATAAAGCCAAATGATGGAGGGGATCTCTGCTATCTCAAGCAAGAAAAGAGGTCCTTGTAAAATCAGTATTGCAACCCCAACCTACTATATGTCTTGCTTCCTACTCCCCAAGAGCATATGTAACTCATTAACAAAAAGAGAAAAATCCTTTTGGTGGGGAGATAAAGAAGATAAGAGAAAGATAAGATAGGTAAACTGGAAGCAAATCTATAAAAACAAATCAAATGGGGGGTTAGGTTTCAGAGATCCTAAGGCTTTTAATCTTGCTAAATTAGCTTGGAGACTTTGTTCTGATTCCACAAGCTTATGGGCAAGAGTGTTAAAAGCTAAATATTATCCTGAGCACCATTTTACCCATGCAAAGCTTAGAAACCAGCCTTCATGGGGGTGGAGGAGCATTTTGGAAGGGAGAAAAATTTTGGAAAAAAAAAAATATCTGTTGGAAAGTTGGTAGTGGCACCAGTACTAAAACTTGGAATGATCCATGGATTCCAAATATAAATGGTTTCAAATTAATGGGGCCAAGACAGGAAAATAGTGAGAACATCCAAGTGGCAGATTCAATCAAGGCAATAGAAGTTGGAACACTGAAATAATAAACTCCTGTATCCCCCCCTACATTTTTCCAAAAAATCATTGAAATGGAAATTCCTTCAAACCCATGGGATGATAAATTAATTTGGATGGGGAGCAAGAATGGAAAATTCTCTGTTAAATCTGCTTACTTCTTAGCAAAACAATTGCAAGAAGAAATGATAGAATATAATAAATAATAAAATCAAAATAAAAAATTTTGGACACTTGTTTGGGGTCTCCCAATTGAACCAAAAATCAAACACTTCTTATGGAGATGTTGTGTAAATGGATTAGCAGTCAAAGAAAATGTTGCAAAAAGAGGTCTAGAAATATCTAGTACTTGTGAAAGATGTGGAAAATAACCCAAGTCAATCCTACATGCATTTCTCCTATGTGATAAATCAATATGTATTTAGTTGGGTTCGGGGTGTGGCATTAATCCAAGCTATGGCCAGAACTTCTCAATCTTCAAAGATTGGTTTATGAACATTTTCCTTCAGCTAGGAATGACCCAACAGGACAAATTAGCAGAAATTGCTCTAGTGTTGTGGGGAATTTGGAAAGATAGAAATGCTTATTATTTTGAGAATGATAATACAAATCCTCTGGTAGTCATCTCCTTTATTTGCAGGTCAATAGTGGAGATATATCATCTCTGGCAATAGAGATTAGAAAACTCTTCCAAGACTAGAAAGCTCAAGAAGAACTTTTTTTTGTTACCACCAAGTCAAGGGGTTATGAAAGTCAATGTTGATGGTGGTTTTTTGGAGGCAACTAGATAGGCTTCTTTTGGCTTCATAATTAGAGATTATCAGGGTTGCTGCTGGGGTGCGGGGTTTGGTCCAAGTATAGCTTCATCGCCTCTCAAAGCAGAAGCTCAAGCCCTTCTAGAAGCAATTGTTTTTGCAAATGGAATGAACCTCACAAATTTGTGTTTTGAATCTGATTGTGATTATCTTGTTAAAATGATCAATGAATCAACAGGTTATGAAGACCCAGACATCCTCTTTTGTTGTAAGGATATCTAAGAAATCATATCTAGAAGGAAATACAAAGTTCAATACTGTCCGAGAGAAGCAAATCAAGCAGCTCATGTGGTGACCAAATGTGGTTTTTCAAGGGCTTTTAAATCTCTTTCTGCAAGTCCTTTTTGTCTCTCATTGGTAGTTAATATGGCCTTGGCTTTTAGTAATAGGTTTTAGTAGGTTTTTGTGTCTAGGGTCTTTAGTTTTTTTGTCTTTATCTTTTTTTCAGTCTGTTTCTTTCTTGTTTATGTTTAGATGGAGTGTATGTTTGTGCCTGTCTCTGTTGTATGTTCTTTCACTGTTTTAATGAAAATCGTTTATTCACCAAAAAAAATTCCCACTCCTTAAAAAAAAAAAAAACATAAAAGCCCTCAAACCCTTCTCACTACCTGATTCCAACTTTCTAACCCTCTCTCCCTCATCTCCCGTCCCTCTCTCTTTGCAGTTGAAGTTTGAAAAACAGGTTTGGACTTAAGCTCTAGCAACGGCAAGGTAAATCACTACTGATTTTTCTTTCTCTCTCCTCTTCTTTTTCTTCCTCTCCTCTCTCTTACACTCTTTTTCATTCCTCCCCGTCTTTTATCTATTGCTGCCAGACCAAACCACAATGAAATTGAATCAATGAGCCCGACAATGGCAGTGTTTGCATTTGATTGGAAATGATCAACTTCTAGATCATCGATTGATATGTCGAGATTGATGATGCAAATGATTGGAGGGTAGAGTGGGTTGTTTTGGTGCTGGTCCTATAGAAACAAGACTTGGGAGACTTTGAGGATGAGCACAGTGAAGGACTGGAGGGGAGAGAGAGGGGGGAGGGAGGAATGGAGGGAGATGGTGATGGCAATGACTTTGTTTCTGGCTTCGACCGCCGTTGATGACAATGATGGCAATGGGAGTGATTGTCCCCTCTTCTTGAGCCAGGATGATGCAACCTTGTGTAGGGTTCGTTATAGATTTGTTACCTTGTCTGATCGGTGGTGGTGATGATGGTCTGATGAACATCACCACTGTTTATTCTTGTTGTTCATGGGGGTCATTACCTACTTTAACGCATCATTCACTCTGATTTTTTCCCCTGAAGTGCTTATTAATATTTTTTATAATATTAATAATATTAGCATTTTATAAATATTATCTTAATTAATTTTAATATTAATTTTTTATAATATTAATATTTGAATTCAATTATTAACATTTTAAAGACAAATTAAAATAATAAATATTATTTTATCACATTTTTAATTAATATATTATTTTATAACATTGTTCAACATTGATTCCGGCTTATAAGGTTCGACCAAATTGGCTTAACCTGACTTAAGCGGAGAACTTCAACAAAATTTTTGTAAATTTCTATAATTTTTTTAATATTTTCATTCTTTTTTTATTTTTATTAGGGGTAAAATTGAAAATCATGACTAATTCGAATTCCAGACTCTTAATGAACCAAACAACAAAAATCAGAATCGGATTCCGATTCTTGTCTAACCCAAACATGTAGGAGGAATCGACCATTCTGATTCCAATTCCAAGGGATTCTGATTCTGATTCTGATCACAAACCAAACGGACACTTAGATTCTCTCCTTTGTTTTGAAGAGCAATAAAAAATTTTGTTAGGGAGAAGAGAATAATATAGTCGGGCCAAAGCTCAAGACTCACTCATGAACTCAAAAACAATAGAGAATAATCTCTATTGGTGTTGATCCCCATAAATGATAATGTTGAGACATCGGTTGATTTTTGCTCGGTTGCACTCAATAATGTTTCATATAAGATTATTGCAATCAGATTGAAGGTCCATTTGAACAAATATCGTTTCATCTTTTCAAAGTGCCTTCTTTCATTGGGTTGTATGGGAGTCGTCGTGTTCCTTCACGGAGCCAATTTCATCTTCCACGCTCTTTCTCAATACATGGCTATTTGATATCTCCGTGTAAAATTGAGGGAGTGGTAAGCATTCTGGCCTCTGGTTGCTACTCAAGAGTGAAGGTAAGTCTAATGGTTAGCTTTTTGGCCTCTGGTGGGATTTAGCTTGTGCAGGTGGGGTCTTCGTTTGCCGCTTTGATCTGGAAGCGGTTTAACTAAGACTTTTCTGACCTTTTTACGTTTGTTTTGATAGGTGCAGATTTTACTTGAGAAGTTTCTGGCTTCCGGCTTTATTGCCATGGAACTTTAGCTGAGATGGGTGTGAAAGGTTTTAAAAAGAAAAAGAAAAAGCGAATCCAAGGATCTATTGAGTTGAGTTGAAGTTAAATGAGATGAATGCGAAAAAAGTTGACAATGTTATGAATCAAGGGAAAGCCAGCCCCTTCATATTTGCAAAAGGTTCAACCTTCCTCTGCTAATAATGTAGGAATGGGAAAGCTGGCAGAAATCCAGCATGAGAGAAAGAATGGAAGAAGTGAAAAAATTAGCAATAAAAAGGGTGTGGTTGAAATAATACCCATCATTGTAAAAAATGTTCCTAAGGAAAAACGATACGGAAATGAGTGTTGGAAGGGTTATGATCTATCATATGGATGGCTGAACCATACTAGATGGATAGGCGAAATTTCAAAAATTTCCTAATCCTTCTGGGAATCGAATTCCCTATATTTTGAAAACTACATTTGTCAAGATCGGTCTTGCATTGAACCAGATCAATTTTAAAACCAATCAACGAGGGAGATTTATACCTGATATGGATACCACAAATGCAGATCCCAAGGTGGAAGTTCACGCCCAAATCAATCCCAAAACTAAAGATGGTGCAGTGTGTAGGTGAAGCTGATTTAACAACACAATTTTCAACAAAACTACAACCCAACTGCTTGGATCGAACTAGGGAAGGTGAGTCTGATATTCCCTAAATTTTTCTTGCAAAAAATTAGAGTAAAACTTATCTAAATCAATCCTAGATAGCTGATGTCAAACTGGGAAAAACTAGGAGACAAAAGGGTGTAGAGAGAACTAGAAACTACAAAAATATGAAACTATCTTGAATTGGTCTGCCCCCTCCTCTTTTATAATCTCTTATGGAGTTATCTCCTAATCTAATTAGGAGATAATCTAGATCTAAATAAGATATGGACTCTATTTAGAGATATGCATTATCTTTATATAAGATTTGGTGCTCCATACATAGATCCAAACCTAGATTCGCCCCATGTCACAAGACAACTTAAGCTGTCATGTGACAACTAAATTAATCACATTAATTCTGGGCCTTAGACCCATCAGATATAAGGCTCATGACCCAAGGGTACTGCATGGCCAATTTAGGCCTGATTTGTATGGCGTGGGACCCCACAATGACCTCACATAAGTCCACATGGGTTCGGCCTAACCTCTATGAAAAGGCTTGGCTAAATTCACTGCTAAATGCAGTGAACCCCTGAGCACATCACTATGGGCTCAATATGGGCCTAAGATAATGGACTTAAGTAAGATAAAGCCCATTAGGTAATCAGCCCTTAATGGTCTCTTACACTTAACCTCTCGACCCATAATGATCAAATACTGCCCAACGGGGAAGAACCTCTCCCCTGGCTGCAAGGTACAATGTTACACTCTCTGCTCGGATGGATCCCGAGAATTAAAACCTTTTTGCAAACATTTTTTATAAAACATTATATATATATATATATATATTGCAAAACCAAATCTTAAACACAGTTGAAATCCACTGCCTGCAGTTTAGGTTTCCATTAGAGAGAGTGTAAGCCCTATCATTCACTTTGTTCAACAAAGAGGTCGATCCTATCACTATGATCACCCACTCAGATGAATTCTTAGACTGCCCCAACATACCCAAGTTTTGACCCTTAATGGATTTCACTGATTGGCATATCAAAGACAACTCAATCTAACACCTAGTGCAATACCATAATCAAGTCTAGGGGTTGTGTAACTTTCTAGTTTTCCCCAACAATCTCCAAGGTCCAAGGCATAACTGGAAAATGGTTTGGGTTTAGTGTTTCATCCAAACACACAATGCATATGCTTTGGGCCTAACCCTAGAAGTTGAGACAAGTTGCCCCAACTTCGTTGGTAGCACATCAATGTTAGCCTTGGCAGGATAAACTCCCCAAGTCTATTAAATGGCTAAAGACATTCTAAACTAACACGAGTCTCATATGTGTTTAGTTTAAGGGGTAATTTCACAAAAACATACCAATATCAACATAAAACAATAATGCACTTTTATTCATTTACAGTAAATGTATATGCACATCAATCTGATTGGAGCTAAGGGCATACACTATCTAACAACTCCCACTTGCACTTAGGTCCAATTGGGTCCAATTGAGTACATTTACTTTTATTCATTTACAGTAAATGTATCTGCACATCAATCTGGGTATGTTTTCATGATAGGATCGTGTGTTGTTTGCTGGAAAACCAGCAAACAGGGGTCCACTGCAGATTCCACAACCGATGTCGAGTACATTGCCGTAAGTGAAGCTGCCAAGGAAGCCGTGTGGATGAAGAAATTCATACACGAATTGGGAGTGATTTCGTCCAGCACATCACCCATCCCGTTGTTGTGTGACAACAATGGAGCGATCGCCCAGGCTAAAGAGCCTCGGGCCCACTCGAAGTCAAAGCACATCGAGAGGAAGTACCATGTACTGCGGGAGATC